>JAODAL010001789.1:0-216816 GCA_025379985.1 Phyllomedusa bahiana | reverse complement strand
AAACATGTCGGCGAGGTCAGCATGACGTTTTAAATTGTGATCTCTCACCTCTGTCTACAAGTGTCACCTGCTGCAGACTGTGTCACAAGGGGGCCTTATTTGTTCTGTGTCTATGAGATTAGGGATGACTGCCCAAGTAGTTGGCTTGGGATCCCTTACTGAAGCTAGTACTTTGCTATAGATATAAGGCTCTCCTGTTAAAAGATGGGGGTTCCACCAGACTTGATGATAGAAAGGGAGTTATTCCCTCTTTCAGAAGCAAGGGTTAAATGATGAGGATAGAGATCAGGTTTTTTAAATAGTGTGTATAGAGGTTAAGAGTTAGATATAATAAAAGTTACGTTTTAGTGTTTAATAGATAGAGAACTGATAGAGTTTAAGTTTGCCTATGGCAAAATAGTAAATATAGTGCTTAAAATAACTCAACACACAGTCATCAATATCTAAACCGCTGGCAACAAAGGTGAGTACACCCCTATGTAAAAATGGACAAATTGTGCGCTATTCTTCCTCCATGGTGTCATGTGACTCAGTGTTACAAGCTCTCAGGTACGAATGGGGAGCAGGTGTGTTACATTTGGTATTAATCGGTCTCGCACTTTCTTATACTGGTCACTGGAAGTTCAACATGGCACCTCATGGCAATGAACTGTCTGAATATCTGAAAAAAAGAATTGTTGGCCTAAGCTATAAGAAGATTGCCAACACTCTGAAACTAAGCTGCAGCATGGTGTCAAGACCATACTGTGGTTAAACAAGAAAGGTTCCACTCAGAACAGGCCTCACCATGGTCGACCAAAGAAGCTGAGTGCATGTGCTCAGCGCCACAGCCCAAGATTATCTTTTCAAAATAGACAGATGAGTTCTGCCAGCATTGCTGCAGAGGTTAAAGGGATGGAGGGTTCGCCTAGGAGTGCTCAGACCATACGTCACATTCTGCATCAAATTGTTCTGCATGGCTGTCATCCCAGAATGAAGCTTCTTCTAAAGATGATGAACAAGAAAGCCCGCAAACAGTTTGCTGAAGACAAACAGACTAAGGACATGGATTATTGGAACCACATTCTGTGGTTTGATGAGACCAAAATAAACTTATTTGGTTCAGATAATGTGAAGTGTGTGTGGCGGCAACCAGGTGAGGAGTGCAAAGACGCGTGTCTTCTCTCAAGCATGGTGGAAGGAGTGTCATGGTTTGGAACTGCTTGAGTGCTGGCGGCTGTGGGGAGCTACAGCTCATTAAGGGAACCATGATTGCCAGCATGTACTGTGACATACTGAAGCAGAGCATGATCCCCTCTTTTTGGAAATTGGGCCGCAGGGCAGTATTCCAACTTGATAACTACCCCAAACAAACCTTCAAGACGAACACTGCCTTGCTAAAGGTGCTGGACTGGCCAAGCATGTCTCCAGACCAAAACCCTATTGAGCATCTGTGTGGCATCTTGAAATAGAAGGTGGAGGAGCACAAGGTCTTTCACATCCACAAGCTCCATGATGTTGGCATGGAGGAGTGGAAGAGGATTCCAGCTCTAGTGAACTCCATACCCAAAAGAGTTCATGCAGTGCTGGAAAATAATGGTGGCCACACAAAATATTGACATTTTGGGCACAATTTGCCCATTTTCACTTATGGTTACTTTATGCAATATTTTTTTTACCTCTTTTTACATTTTGTATTTTAATCAGTTATTTAAAGAAAATTATATTTTTATTTATCGAATGATGCTTTTTTTTTCTTTACTTGGTATAGACAGATACATAGACAAACAAACACATATTATAGGTTTTTTTTAGGTCTGACACAGTTACAGTTGTTGGAAGGGCACATTATTTTTTGTAGGTTTAATGAAGTCTGAAGATGTGCCAAAATTATCATACTGTGTGAACCACTTTGATAAATTAGGCGCAGCCTTAGACTGCCTGTCTAAGTTTACACTGTCTGTTAGACAGGAATAATGAATGTGGCCCAGTGTGTAAAAAGCCTTACAAAATCAATTAGGACTCAGTGTTGGCACTCTTTCAAACAGAAAAAGTCTATTTTTGGTCTTACACAAAAACAGCTCAATTTTGTGCCAACCAAAAAAGTGCGTCTCATAAGGGTTTTCCCTTCCCCTGGATCAACACTTTAGGGTTATAAACACAAAGAAAAACAAACAAAGATCGCTCACCCGTGTGCTGAATGTATATTGCCCCTGGGCGCTCCTCGGTTCAGCGTTGTCCTCCGGTCCTAAGATGCTGCCGGCATAGCAGCTAACTGCAAACAGGAAACTGAATCCCAGGAGCGATCACGTGAGTAACAGCTCCATGGAAACAGAAAAGTGTCCAGGTGGAGGATAAAAACGCTTTATTAGAACCAAAATAACATAGAAGCCACACGGATAAAAAACAGACGCGTTTCGGGCGTAAGTGCCGCCCTTGCTCACTGTTACCAGTAACAGTGAGCAAGGGCGGCACTTACGCCCGAAACGCGTCTGTTTTTTATCCGTGTGGCTTCTATGTTATTTTGGTTCTAATAAAGCGTTTTTATCCTCCACCTGGACACTTTTCTGTTTCCATGGAGCTGTTACTCACGTGATCGCTCCTGGGATTCAGTTTCCTGTTTGACTTTAGGGTTATAGGTTGGACCCAAGACATTTTCCAACTCTGTCTATTATGTTACCATGTTCATCAAGGCTTATTAGCTCAAAACACTCTTCCACTGCTATTCCCAATATTGTTCTTGCTTACGCCCCAACAATGCGGTTAGCCATGCTGCCCGAATGGCCCACTACCACTGCCACTGCTATGCTGCCCAGGTGTCTTGTGATATTGTGCATGTTGTGTTGACTTGCAGTGTGCCTGCTATGTCCGGTGTAATGGATCTACTGTGCATAGTACCTAGTGCCCCATTATACTGTGCCCACTTTCTAATCCTTTTTTTTTCATGTAAATATGTACATTTTAACACACCAATAATACAAACTTTCATATCATACAAGAAAGGGAAAATGAACATCACCGTCTCCGTTGCCTGTTGTGCCTCATGCATGTTGTGCTGCCATGTAACCTTTGCTCCCCCCTCCAAGCAATGTGTCTGCAGAGCTCAAAAAATACTCACCTCCAGCAGTCCCACTATTGTCTAGTAAGAACTGGCTATGAATGGCTGCTAATACATCACTTCCTTCACTCTCCTGGCAGCATTTGGCTGTGGAAACTCAGCGGCAGGCTGTTTGATTCATCTGTGTCTGCATCCTGAGGGCACGGATACATTTTACATTTGAATGTGTTAGAGACATCATGGGCAGGATGGCCTCTTGGCACTATACATCTTTAGCCTAAGGGACCTAGCTGAATAGTACACCTCCACTGAAGATTTGCCATAAAGGTTAGTCACTGTATACCATTATAAAATTATTAACCTCTATTTCCACAAAGCCAAAAAACCCTGTCAGTTGTTTTACCATTTTTACTAGTATACACCGCATACACCGTTTTCTGAGTGAAATTCAACAGAAGATTGAACGTTCCCCCAAGATTTTTGAAATAACAGCAGTTTTGGAATCCAACCTCCGAAAATCCGGGTCATGCAGACTATAACTCTAAGATTTCTTTATTGAGGTCTATAGGGACAGTTTTACAGTCTGTTTTTCACAGTTTTGATAATCAGAAAAACCTACTACGAGGCTTTTACTGTTGATACAATTAGTAACTGTATCAGAGTTTTAGGAATATTTTTGCAGATCCATTGAAAGATTACCAAATGATATTTTACTTAACTCTTTACCGCTGCAGCCAGTTTAGACCTCCCTGACAGAGCCCCATCTTTTAAAACTTACATGTGTCACTTTAAGTGAGAATAACTTTTTGATACTTTTACCTATTCATGCTTTCTCGTGACACATTGTGCTTTATGTTATTAAAAAATCTTGGTCCATACAATCCTTGTTTATTTGTGACAAAATATCAAAATATATAGATAGTTATTCCACACAAAATAGTTTATACTTAGCATCTACCTTATGTCTACTGTGGTTAAATGACTTTATTTTTTGTTACAATTTTTGTGTACTTAGAAATTTTGTAGCCCTTTTTCACATTTTCAGGAAATTCTGCAACATAGATATTTTAAGGCTGCGTCCCCACTGCACAGGACATATACCGGTCGGGTAAACCGATCGGTATTTGTCCTGTTCTGCGGCCGTCCCCACGGCCGCGGGGGGGAGGGCAGCTTTTCTCCGCGATGAGCAGAGAAAAGCCCTCCCCCTCCACATTCACAAGCACAGATTCCGTCCGAAAACCGGATGGAAGATTGTGCTTGTTGAATGTCTTGCGGCCGGACCGCGGGCGGAAAAACCACCGGACGAAAAACACGTGCAGTGGGGACTGCTGCATGGGTTTTCCATAGAGCCCCGTTCTGTTTATTTTCGGCCGGTTTTTCAGGCGGTCTGCAAAACCGCAAACCATCCGAAAACCCGTGCCGTGGGGACATGCCCTTAGGGATCAGTCCAGTTCTGATGTGGCTTTGAGAGGCCTGTATATTAGATACCCCCGTAAATGACTCCATCTAAGAAACGACACCCCTTAAAGTATTCAAAACAGCATTTAGGAAGATTATTAACCCAGGAATTAAAGCAAAGTGGCGGTGGACTTTACAAATTTCACTTTTTTTGCAGATTTTCAATTATTATCCATTTTTCACTGGAACACAATAGATAAAAGGTAAATGCAACTCAACATCAATTCCCCCAATTCTACTGTTTTTAGAGATATCCCATATGTGGCCCAAGTTTGGCTTAACCATAATCCTCAGAATAAGAGGAGCACATACTGGACTTTGGGGTCTCATTTTCATTACAATTTCCTCTAGGCGCTATTACAGGTTTGTGGACAACCTAAGATGCAAAAGTGACCAAAACAACAGCCAAAAAGGATGAGAGCAGAGAAATGGTCTGTGGTCATCACCTGCAGAACCACTCCTTGCCTATCATTCCTGTTGTCTGTTCCATTTGCACAACAGGAGGTGAAATTGATTCACAATTAGTGTTAATTCATAACTGAAGAGGTTGATTTCACAGAAGTATGATTGACTTGGAGTTACGCTGTGTTGTTTAAGTGTTTCCTTTATTTTTTTTTTAGCAGTGTTTATAGACATTTACCTGCCCAACATGTCACATGGCCATTATTATGCCTTTTGTTTGCTGAATAGGGGCCTATAAATACATTTGATGAGAGTTTTTTTGGTGCAAACAGCCAACACTACAAACACAGCATAAAAATATGTTCATTGTATGATTGAAAAGCTAGGCAAATTTAAAACATGCTGGTTATTTCAAGTCCTCAATTTTCAAGATGTTTTCTTGCAGTAAATGGAAACATTGTCTTTTGTGTCTTAACCCCTTGCTGGCGTATGAGTATGTCATAGTACCGATAAGGGGCTTTGTAGCGGAATTGCAGCTAACACTCTGTGGTTACAGCGCAGAATAGTTCGGGCGCCATCCTACGTTGCTTAACCCCTTAGACGCCACAACAAAGATTGTCGTGGAGTCTTAATCAATGAGAAATGGTGCCGCACACTGCTTCTCACTTGGATTAGGGTGCCCACGGCAAAATAGCAGGTTAACCGGTTAACATGGCAGCCTGGTGAAGGCTTCCATCGCTGCCATGTTCTCTGTTTTACTACTTCCTGCCCCAGACAGGAAGTAGTAATACCGCCATCTTTTTACACCCTAATGCATAAATGATTGCGCCCCCTAGTGGTGAAGCACTGTAGGGGGCCTCAAAGTTGAAGTAAAAAAAAAAAATAAATGTTTTAAAGTGTAAAAAAATTAAAAGTTCAATTCATCCCCCTTTCTCCATTTTGCAAATAAAAAAAAAAAATAATAAAAATGTTACACATATTTAGCATCGCTGTGGCAGAAAAAATCTGATATATAAAAATATAACATAATTTAACCCGTACGCTGAACACTGGAAAAGAAAAAAATTCCAAACGCCAAAATTGCCTTTTTTTAGTCATTTTACGTCCTCTAAAAATTGGAATAAATTGAATTTAAAAAGTTGCATGTATTGCAAACTGCTAGCAATAAAAAGTACACTTCAGTCCGCCAAAAATGCCCCTCACTCAAGTCTATACGGTACAAAAAAATTGGTTATTGGTTGCAGAAAATGGCATGGCCGCGCAAATTTCAAAAGCAGAAAGTGTTTGGAATTTTTTTTATGGTAGCAAAACATAATGAAAGCCGTAAATCTTTGGTATTGCCAGATTCGTATTAACCTGTAGAATACAGATAACATATAATTTTTACCAAAGATTGAACACTGTAAAAGCAAAACACCCACAACACATGGCGCAAGTCCTTTTTTTTTTACATTTTGCCCCAACTTTTTGTGGCTTTACCAGTGCATTCTATGGTATGATGAATGACACCATTAGAAATCACATCTTGTTCCGCAAAATAAAAGCCCCCATATATCTATGTAGATCAAAAAAATAAAATGTTATAGCTCTGGGAAGGCGGGGAGGGAAAAACGTACATGAAAAAAATAGGGCTCGGCATTAAGGGGTTAAGATTGTTTCTGAGCCATGACAAATAACAAAACAAAAAAAACGTAAGGGTTGTATTTGATATTTGTGAAAAACAGATTATAGTATAAACTTGGTCCTTAGACTTGGACACACAGAGAATTTTCTTCTTATTGAGGTCTCCATCTCAATGTGTGCACAGTCCCCCTCCTTTACCCCCACTTGGTCCATGTCGCTCCCAATTTAACACACTGTTTCATCCCATTGAATCTCTTACTTCCACAGACAGATTTCAAATGAAAGGCAGATCTCGGCATCACGAACTTTAACGCCATGAAAACTGTTTCCTATCAGTGCCAGGCTTTTAATTCCCATCTAAATTCTCCCCATATGGACAGTTTCTCCTTCCTCCATGGGATCTGGAGATGTCGGTGTAGAATAGAGCAGAACCAAAAGCAGAGACTGTAAACAGCAGTATGCAGGAGGGGAGAGGATGATTGTACGAGGCATGGGTTCCTCTGTTTTTTATTGATGCTAAACATATTGAATGCAAGACGCTTCCATCTTTTAAAGAGAGCTGGCAAAGGTATCGGCCAAAAAAGAAGACAGGACAGAACGAATGGAAGAGACATGTCAATACTGATGGCAAGATTTAGGCCCCTTAGTGCCTAAGGTAATGTAATGAAGTTTCTCATGAAAGAATACATAATAAATCTGAAACCTTCTCTGCATGTCTACACAGCTTCAGTAGTCAGTGTGATAAGCAGTTTAGGTTGTGCTTCTCAATGGTTTAAATATTTTTTCTTAACAACCTGCCATATGAAGCCTTCAGTACTTCAAAGAATGAGTGCCACAATAATATAGAGTTGAGAAAAAAACTAGGAAAACACATAGGTTCATAGGCCCACCACAGGCTATTGACGTTACAGTACGGTTCTGTAAATCAAGACTCCAATACACAGCTGTATAAGTCCGTAGACTTCTTTAGGACAACTGTAATGTGGTTACATTTTATTGTCCATAATACAGTCACAAGTTTCGAGCTGATCTCATGTCTAACTTCTAATACTAACAAAGCCTCATATATCTCCGAACTGGGTGTTTAGCAGCAGTAGCCAAACTAATGACTGAAAATATGCATTTTGGAGGATCTGGTTAAAACTAAATTATAAACATTTTCCCAGAGTTTGACCATCACAGACATTGATGGCATATCAATAGGATATGCCACCAATGTCAGATAAATGCATGTCCCACCTCTGGGTGTCAGGCACCTATTTGCAGAATGGGTCAATGAAAGCAGCGCTTTCTTGGTCACTCTCAATTCATTTCAAATGGAGTTCTGATTACAGTCAAGCAGTTGTATTTTGCTGTACTTGGGACTCCCATTGAAGTGAATGGAGAGTAACCATGCAAGCGAACCACTTCTCCAAATAAGGAGTTTTAAGGGCCCATTCTTGAGATATATGTGGGTCCCGCCTTTGGGACCCACACCAATCTGACATTGATGGCATATCCTATTTATTATCAATGTCTGTGATGGCAAAACCCATTTAAATAAAATATATTTATGTCCATACAAGCTCAGCTTTTACCAAGTTCTCACATCTGACCCAAAAAAAAAAATCTATCCTCTAATGTCAATTGTTACGAGATCCAGTAAGGTTACTATCCTTTTGTAGAACTTTCTCAGGATTTTATCTAGGAAGGCGAGTTAGATGCAGCGCAGTTGCATTTGTGTTTCCATTGGCAGCACTTTGGTTTTCACGGGCATCGCTGGGGATGGTGCCCAATTTTTTCACACTGTTTCACAGGGTTGAAGTTCCTAGGTCAGTTCTATTGCTAAGGCCATAACATTAACCATTGCACTCCGCTTTCATTTTTCACTAATGAGGAGCAGCATCCATTGACCATTTTTTGTGGTCTGAAGGTGTTTTAGAGATTAAAACTCGGTAAAACACTTGCTGTGTAGTGATTTGATATCAAAGAGTGTCTGCAAATGGATTGAAAAAGTAAAAAAAATGGTTGCACAAGTGTAAAGCCTGCAAATCGAAGAAAATGCCAAAGACAACGGTCGGAAAACGTTTTGTTGTTACACAATACTGTTGGAACCCTTTAGAAAATAAAGTATGAGATACTGGCTCACAAGTCATGTAGTCCCTTCCGACTACCATTTGTTTGATCCACTCAAGGAAACACTGAAAGGTCAGACCAATAATTGATGGAAGCGTTGCATGTGTGGCTCATTACTTAGCCAAAAAAAATTGTCTGAGTGCATAAAGAAGCTTGTGCAATGATGGAAACCAACAAAGGAAGCTGAAATGTTATGCTACTATAAGTTTTTCATTTTCTGTTGAAATAAAATCTTCAGCTGTATTGTGGATAATTATTGACTCAACTCTCATATCCTAAGGGAAGGCGATCAATATCAAATGGGTGAAAGGCCAACTTCCGGGAACCCCCAAATAATTAGCAATACCAGGTATACCCAATACCAGATGTACAGAGCTGGGGATGGTAACTAATTAAAGGGTTGGGAACACACAGCCCGTTTAATTAGCTGATCAAAGGTGTTGCTTGGAGCTGGATCTTCACCAATATGATAATGCCAAGGATGGGTCAAAAATATTTTAGTCTGCGAATATCTTTTTAAGGATTGAAAATAAAGTCTGTAACATGAAAGTCAAAAGTAATTGTATGACAACATTTTAGAGGACAGATGACAATATAGTGAAAAGAGCTTGAGCAGTAATGTTACCCCTTCAGGTTGCAGCCATTTCCAGATATTTGGTTTTAATATTCTCCTCCCCACCTACCAAGAGCCATCATTTGTTTTATTATTCCCTCTACATAGCCATAGGAGGGCTTGTAAGGGCTATTAAGGGAATGAATGTACTTTTTAATGGTGCCATTGACCATAACATGTAATGTACTGGGAAACTCCCCAAAAAATTATATGTGGGTGAAACATCAAAAAATGCAATTGCTCCATTTTTGCAGAGGTTTAGTTTTTATGTGGTTCACTCTTCAGTGTAAATCATGTGTTATTTGTAAGTCGATACAATTCTGGTGATACCAAATTTGTAAAGTTTCCATTATGCTTTAGTACATTATTTATTATTTATTTAGCACATATCACAGAGAGGCCCAGTTTTCCATGGTATTATTATAAGCGAGCTAATTCTTCGATTTTTCTTGCAGTGTTAATATTTTTCTTGAGAGATTTCAGTGCAGCCAGACCATTCTATTGACCATTCTATTCATGGCTGTTAAAACTATGATATCTCTGAAAGGACTTTGACAAACATTCTTCATACCCAATTCACATTATTCACACATCAAAAGGCTAAAACAGTGAAAAATTAACTATTATCTACTTATAATATGTACAAGAATGTACCCGATATAGATATAAAATGATTGTTCAGCAAGAGATTTATAATCCGATCGCCAGAGATCTCCAGCACTCAAACTGGGGCAAAATACAGAATCCAAATTACAAAATCCAACCAAACCAATTTCTATTGTAAACTTTAAAATACAGATTACAACACCACATACATTATGGGCGGCATGTATGATCGGGGCTTCGGCAGATATCTGGCGTATTTTCAGCCGGATATCAGCTGCAGCCCCGTATGCTACTTTTTTAAATTGCCTGCACGCCACTTTGGGGTGCATTACATAGCGCCCGCGGCACTTTGTAATGAGCCCGATTTCGGGGGAGGCAGGGCGCATTAGAACCGTAGCGAAGCTATAGGCATTTCTAGGCAAATTACTGCTGAAACAGGTATACCACTGTCAAAGTGGTATACCTGAGCCAGAACTGTCGTACAAGCGCTAAAATGCACCTGATTTATAACCCGCAGTAGAGCGGGTTCATAAATCAGGCGCATACTAGGCTATTATTATGCACTTAAACGCCAAATTTCATACATGCTGCCCTATATTGCTGGGTTTTTTTGGGAATAAAACATGTCTGTTGACACCGTAATCTGCTAGTCTGTCCTTATTTGTTTAAATTACAAAAAATCTTAAAATGTATCCGGAAATGCAATTTTGTTTTTATTATGTAAATAGAGAACTAATTTTCTATATTCTACAATATTTAGAGTTTTGTTTTTTCTGATACTAAGCTCCAAATACCCTGTGTAGAGATTTTTAAAGTTCTTGCTAGAAGGAACTCAACAGTTTATAGCATATGGTTTTCTCATACATACACTGTTCCTAGTGACATCTACAGGAAACTGAATTTTACAATTTAATTCAAAAGTGTCACTCAAACAGCTAAACAGACATATTAGGAAATTAGTAAGTACAGAATGATGGATTTAAAAATGGCTTGATGTCACAGGGCTGGCCATGCACTGCAGATTTTGGAATGTGCTCAAAGACCAACTAAATGGGTTGTAAAGCAAGCAAAAAGAAAATCCTTAAATGGCTTGCCTAAGTACAGGCAGTCCCCGGGTTACAAATTGGATAGGGAATGTAGGTTTGTTCTTAAACTGAAATTGTATGTAATCGGAACAGGTACATTTATTAAATGTAGCTCCAGCAAACTTTTTTTTTTTTTGGATAGTGCAGGGAACAGTTTTCACATTTGTTTTGTTCTCTTTGACTTTGTTTAGAAGATTTCACCTCACTTTCTGTATCTCATGTGCTCCTGTGGCATGCTGGCACTTGGTTATTATGGGGCGTGACTCAGTGTGTGTCCGTTTGTAACTAGGGGACGGATGGACAGATGCAAGTCAGAACATTCGGGGACTGCCTGTAATGGTCCACCTCCCTGTGATGTGTTTTAAGCCTGTGTGCGCTTTTCGTGTATCCTCTTTTCTTTGTAGCTTGGCAGCAGCTCTTCAAAAGCGGTTTTCCGTTGCCTTGAAAACTACAAGCCCCAGAATCCTTTGCTGTGCTTTGTCTATCTTCCTACCTCCCAACCTCAGTGGATGCCCTTTTCTTCCCTCATATTTAAGCCTTGAGAGGCAAGATCAATGCAGCCATTTATAGCCTTCTTGACCAAGCGCCATTTTTTAAATCTGATGTGTCACTTTATGCGAGAATAACAGTTTGATACTTTTACCTATCCATGTTATTCAGAGACTGTTTTCTTGTGACATACTGTGCTTTAAGTTAATAATAAAATTTGGTCCATACAACCCTTGTTTGTGTGAAAAATCGAAAAATGTTGTCAAAATTTGGAAAAATTTGCCATTTACAAAGTTCAAACAAAATAGTATATAACTAGCATCTATCATATGTCTACTGTACGTTGGTATCATTTTTTAAATGTCTTTTTTTATCATTTGGGGACTTAGAAATTTAGTAGCAGTTTTTCACACTTTCACGAAAATAAAGAATGCAGATTTTTTTTTTTAGGAGCCAGTCTAGTTCTAACGTGGCCTTAAGGGGTCTATATATTAGACATCACCATAAATTACTCCAGATAAAAACTGCACCCCAAAATGACGTTTAGGAAGTTTGTTAACCCATCTGGTTTTGCAGATTTTCAATTTTTATCCATGATTTACTGAAACACAATATTTGATACCAGGCAAACACAACACGATATTGATTCCCCCTGCGAGCCAGGTGTAGTGACGTCAGTAACAACCTGCAAGCCTTTTTTCTGGTTACCAGACTTGATAATAGAAAAGGAGATATTCCTTCAGAAGTAGAAAGGAATAAATTGAGAGGTTAGAAATCAGGTTTTTAAATAGTGCGTATAGAGATTAAGTGTTACACATAATAAAAGTTATGTTTTAGTGTTTTATAGATAGAGAACTGATAGAGTTTAAGTTTGCCTATGGCAAAATAGTTAATATAGCACTAATATTAAGACATATTTAGGATTACAAAAAAAGAACACTAAACTTTGTAAAAAGCAGGGAAACTGCATTACCATATCTATTATCATTACAAAAGGGATATGTACTAGAGTATACCCAAAGTAAATCCTTAACATAACCGATACTCACTGAGAAAGGCATTTAACGGGTACTTAATCCACATGTCAGCTAAAACAAAATTCTCAGTGTGTGCCAGACAGAATGTCTACATGAAACTACAGCTTGATAGAGTCA
Organism: Phyllomedusa bahiana; assembly: GCA_025379985.1. NCBI lineage: Eukaryota > Metazoa > Chordata > Amphibia > Anura > Hylidae > Phyllomedusa > Phyllomedusa bahiana. Next base: position 204,234 of record JAODAL010001789.1, on the reverse strand, counting down.
AGTAAAAACTACACTTTAAAAAGTTAACTACAGCTCTAAAAATAAGGGAGACAGATTACTAAAATATGTGCCTTACTTTTCTATAATTGCGCTGACACACGTAGTTTTTCATGACATCAAGTGGCATTTTATTCAGATTTGCCTACATTTAAGAATTATTGAAATACAGTCCACACTCCCAATAGCAATAGCCAAAAGGGACTCCATCAGCAGCAATGTACCACCATGAAGCTGGCAACAAAGTACCCCGAATAATTACTGCCGGCAGAGTGACACCTTTCAAACTCACTACACACATAGGTATACAGCTCCCACTGAATTCAAAGTTTCTTAGTATTTCCTATATTATCATCAGAGGTAATCACATACCTTGGTTATTAGTGGAACACTTCTGCTGATAATTCATAATTTTATGATAAAAGTTTAAAGGGGATGTATCACTTCTTTAGTTCGGCTGATTCACACTGCTCTCAGCTTCTCAACTCTAGAAATCCAGGGGCGTTTCTTCCCCTCACAGCTGGGTGACATCACCCCCCCTTCACTGTTCATGCTGGCTCCCGAGACCCCCTCCCTCTCTGTCTGAGTCCACATGTCACTGTGTCTCTCCCTATCAGTCTTATTTTGTAAGAGCTGTATACATACCACAGGCTGCATTCAATTTAGACTGAGCAATGATCACTTCTCCTCTCACAGCTGGAGATTTGTTACAGATTTCTTTGAACGGAACGGTTCTCCCTTCTAGACAGGGGAGGCAGGGATCGACACACAATTGTGCTGTTTCCTGCTTGTAGAAGCCCTACAGTGTTATTCTGTTTCTTCGGGCTGAGCAGAGTGAAAGTGTGCCGGTCCCATACTGTGAGTGAAAGGCAGGAATGCAAGCTCCGTGACTACAGCCGACCGGGGGGATGAACAGAATGTAAATGAGCTCTCAGCTAGTGAAATGCAAGGAGGATGGATCCGACCAGCACTGGATATCAGTGTAAACAGAAACAGAAGATAAGGGATCCTGTGATAAGACAGCTTTGCTAATGACATCCAATTGCAAAGTTGCTTGTATTCACTGTCCCCTTATTCTGAAGATCATTCAATGAAATGATACAACCCCATTAAGGAGATGCTATGGAAGAAATATCTTAAAAATAGTTAAAAGAGGATCTCCAGGATTCCTTTTTTTATTTGTTATAGAGCTCACAACTGTATTAAACTTTGTAATTCATACTTAATAAAAATTCTATACCTGTCCTGCTATGCACAAAACCAGGCAAAGAGCTCTGACCCCCTTCCTCCCTACCTCCTGCAACCATGCTATGTGCATTGATCACATGGCCTCACTGAACGTTACATCACACTCAGTGGGTATGCTTAAAGCTAGGCTCAGCTCAGAAACTCTCTCCTGAGCAGAGAACGATCTGGCTGCATTCACTGTTACCAGCCTGTTGTTTGTAAGTGAATAGAAGTAACTACATTAGAGTAATTACAAGAGAGGGTGACAACTGTTTGTTTATCTGTAAGTCCTTCCAGCAGAACTTACTAACAGTATTGGGAGCAGAGGATAGCAGTTCAGAGTTGGGGGGGGGGGTGTACAGCTGTCATGAAAATGATAACTGCAACTCTGTACAGTTTACACAGTGACAAGTCCTAGCTATCACCATTATCATAACAGCAAGTACAGAGCTAGGGGAGATTACACACCAATGTCAAGCAGTGATAGCTGTGGAGGGAAGTCCTAGATTGCAGTGCAGTCTGGAACTTGTAGGAAAGAGATGCTGGAGAACTACTGACACTACTGAAACAAAACACATGACTGTAATGGAATATATTTACTTTTCCATATAAATGCTGTTTATAGTGTTCTAATAAATCTTTCAACTTCAGGATAACCCCTTTAAATACTAATTGAATAAGTATTCATGCCATACAACAATGAGCAATAAATGCAACTTCAGGCATCGATTTATATGTCCACATACACTCAACATAGTACCCCAAATAAGTGCCTCCTTGCAAACAGTGTCAGCAGTTTGAATTCTAAATTAAAGGGGTTGTATCATTACATTAAATGGTCTTTAGAATAAGGGGACAGTGAAAACAAGCAACTTTGCAATTGGATGTCATTTGCAAAGCTGTCTTGTTTTCACTGTCTCCCTTATCTTCGTTTTCTGTAAACACTGTTCCCCAGTGCCGTCAGATTACACCTCCTTTCATTTCATTGGCTGACGGCTCTATTAATTTACATTCTGTTCGGAACCCAGGTCGTATTCACGGGACCATGCATTCCTGCCTCTCTCACTCAGAGTAAGGGGCCGATAACAATTTCACTCTGCACAGCCAGCAGCTCCACAGTAACACTGTAGCTGCTTCTACAATCAGAAAACAGCAAAATTGCGCCTGGTGCCTAATGCTGCTGCATGTAAAAATAGAAAGGAGACAGATCTGTGTTGCTCTGGATGAATTCATAGAAGACTGTATTCAACTGTAACAAACCCCCAGCTGTGAGAGAAAAAGATCAGTGCTCTGAGTTCATAGAAGACTGTCTAGACTGAATGCAGGCCTGTGGTATGAAAACATACAGCTCTTACAAAATAAGACTGCATAGGGAGAGGAACAACACAGTGCCATGTGGACTCAGACAGAGAGGGGGGAGGGGAGAGCACACTGACTTGGGAGCGAGCATGAACAGTGAAGGGGGAGGGATGACATCATCCCTCTTCAGTTAAGAAACACCCAGCTGGGAGGGGAAGAAACGCCCCTTGATTTGAAGAGCTAAGAAACTGAGAGTACAATGAAACACACAAACTGATGAAGCGATACATCCCCTTTAAGTAAAGCAATGTTGAAATTCTGGGAGCCAACAGCTGCCACTAGGGGCAGCATACTACACCATAGATGTATATAGCTCAAATTAATGTCAAGGTTTCTTGCTATTCTCTATATTTCCAACACAAATCATCAAATACTTTGGTTATTATTCGAACACTTTTACAGCAAATTCATAATTCTATGATATTAGTATAGTATATTATAGTATATTAGGGAGACACCAAGGAAGAAATTTTATTTAAAAAAAAATTAAGTAGTAACAGAATAAGTTTCAGGGTAACATTATTAATACAAATAAAATTATAATTAATCCAAATGAATGGACTGCACTAAATCCCAAAAAATAACAAACATAGGATGAACACATTACTCAACACCCTACTATCCCTAGCCTCCTTAGCTTTATATATGCTATTTAGCGTTCTGCCACTGTATCATTGGTAGTGGAAACTTATTTTTCCTGCCTGTTATACGACGGGGCACGATTGAATTGTATTTTTTGAAGTACCTCCGTGTTTCCCCATAAATTGTTCCTTGAGGAGATCTGTTCACATCTTAGGGAGATTGAAACATGTTGGGACATTTTTTGATTGTTGGAGGACATTAAAGGAATTCTTAGTCCTATCCTGTAGGGTGAGGTTCCGGACAGGGATGCCCTTTTTGGGGTCATACCCTGTATTATTAGGCTAGGGATAGTAGCTACTGATAGGGTGTTGTGTAATGTGTTTGTCCTATGTTTGTTAATTTTTTGGATTTAGTGTGGTCTATTCATTTGGATTAATTATAATTTTATTTGTATTCTAAAAAAGGTAAATGTTAAAGTTATTTTCCTTGTCTAAAAAGTGGCTTAATTACCAAGGATTTCAGGTGGCATCTATATAGCCTATCTCTGTCTGTTTTTTTGTGCTTAATGTTATTAATACAATGCATACACATGCCAGGAAACAATGACCAATCAAGGTAACTTCAGGCATCGATTTGTGAATCCACATATATTCAGATCTAGAGAAGTAGGTTTTATGCAGATTGTTGTCATGTAACCGCATTTTGTTTCTTTTATGCTTTACAACAAAGTATAAAGTAATAGTAAGTGTATATAATTGTATAATAGCTGGAAAAGAATTACTGCCAAGAACTGGGCCTAGTAATCAAATATTTGTGTACAACTGGCAATAAACCTCAATATTCCAGCCAGACTGGATCATAGATAACTACAGGAAAGTGATCCTGATTCTATCTTTCAGAATTTGGGCAGACAAAAGGGATCACTTACACCTCCACCATCAGTTTTCTGACTATAACGTATATTACTATATCTCACATAGTATGTGAATCTTTATTATATAAGTTTAGTAAAGAAAAGACTTCCATAAAACGCTGCATTACATCCATCAGCGATGCAATAAGAACTATTGCAATAGTGCAGTCTGGGGGAGCAGCAGAGGGTTAATGCACTAAATACAGAGCCAGAGTATTCCACTGCATTGTTAATAGTCAGCTCTCAGTTTCCATTTGAGGCCTCCATCTCTCCTGCAAACCACAGTTGGAGATGTCGCCCTGTATTTGTCTTTCTCTAACCACAGAGTCGATGAAAATTCCTGGAAACTTAAACAAGGGCAATGTGTTTGTAATTACAGATTTTTTCACTGGCATAGCGATGGAGGGTCTTCCGTCACAGAGCGGGAACCAGTGTCTGCCCCTGACTATCCTGCAGTGGAGACACATGTTCTTCCTGCTACAGGTCACAACAAATGTTTGACAGAATATCTAGGGTCTATGTACAAGCTTGGCATATAAAGGCACAACAATGTGGTTAAAGCCTGTGGATTTATATCTATGGATAATCCTGCCTTGTTTAGAGGATAAAATGAGATGAAAGGTTTGACTTCACATGTGGGGACGATGGATGCAAATATAGAAAACTGATAAACACACAAAGACAACCATGCCAGAATGGAAACAGATCCATGGAAAACCCCAGGGAACACAGTAACCCTTTGGGCTCATGGTTATACTACAAATCTGTGATAACCAGATTCATAATGAAGCACCCACTGAAATCTAAGGGCCAGTACTGAACCTCTGCTTGCCTCCAATTTCTTACAAAAGAACATGGAAGATTTTCTCTCCTCATAAAATAATAATAATAATAATAATAATAATAATAATAATAATTGTGGTATGTTCCATCATAAGCCATATTATTAAGGTATCACATACCTACCAACTCTCCCTGATCGTCAGGGAGGCTCCCTGAAAAAGGGAAGTCCTCCTGGTCTCTGTGAAGAGTTGGTAAATTTCCTATTAAGGTAGGTTTGCCAACAATCTGGTAAACCACCGGCAGGGACGGTTTTACTGCCAGGGGGCCAGTGTCAGTATTTTATTTGTACCAGCCATGTCAAGTACTGGCAGCTTTTGGAATACACTCTTGGGCATGCCTATTAGGGTATGTTCACACGGCTTATTCGGACGCTGTTTGGACGCTGATTTTTCAGCGGCCAAAACAGCATCAAAACCTCACCTGAAACACGCTTCTTTTATTAAGGTTTTAATGAGGTTTTGGACGAGGTTTTCCCCCATACAAATTAAATAACCAGGGCAAAAACCGTGCCGAAAAATGCTCCAAAAACGCGCTGCGCAATGTATACACCAGTGTAGCATATATGGCTGAAAATGAGCCAAACATAGTCACAAGTGGACAATGTTTGGCATATATGGCAGCTAAACCACTTTAGACATCTGAGTACTTTTTTACTGGCTGTGAGATGCTCTTTAAATAGTGGTGGTGCCAGGGTAAAGCATCATGACATCACTTGGTGCATAGGGACCACGTTGTAGCTAGGCTTTGAAGGAAAGCTGATTGATGTACTGTTAGGCCGTGTTCACACGGCTTATTTCGCTGCAGTACGGCTCCAATCCGTCGCAGTAATTACAGTAATCCACAGTTCTCATAGAGAACAGTGGATTCCGTCGCTCCTACCCGCTCGGCGAATCCGCCGGGCGGGGAGAAAGTCATCTGCACATTATCCAGGCGCAATACGCGCCGTGGATAACGCAAGTCTATGGGGGCGGCGAGCGGCTCCCCCGCCGCGCTCCGGCCCCGCCCCCGTCCCGCCCCTTATTCAAGCCGGAATTGCGAGCGCAATCCGGCTCGCAATTATGGCTTGAATAAGCCGTCTGAACATTGCCTTACCCAGCTTGGATGCTGGATAAGCTATCCAACATTCAGTAAAGCTGAAGGATACCACATCTCTTATCAGATTTCCTCCAAAGCTGTTACACAGATGTGAAAAGGGGGTGTGGCTTTGTGCAAAAGAGGGTTTGGAATGTAAAACAGGGGTTGTGGCCCACTCAAACCATCAAGGCAGCAAGCTGCAAATCTAAATCTCCCTGAAGGCCACTTCCTATAGTTGGCTAGTATGAGGCATCTTTATTGATTTTAGAGGATAATATTTTTTTGTATGGATGCAGTATAAAGCGGTACATGCATTAGGAACTAGTGGCGGATTACAGAAACAATGCAAATGACTATGTAGCATGCAAGGCACCTTGAAGTGAATATCGTTTCACAGTATACTGTAGTTTCACACCATGGGTTGTAGCTAGAGATGGGCGAATTGATTCTAACGAAGTGGAATTCGTTTAGAATTTCAGGAAAACTTTGATTCTGATCGAAGTCGAAGTTTGGGGTGATTCGCAGGAACGAAGCGTGTTTTTAATTGATAAAATGGCTGCGAGCGTATGGCGTTACATTGGGCAAAGAAGTCTGGGAGGAAGAAAGGCGTAGCCTACATGATATGTGCAGAGATGAAGCCAATCAGAGACCGGCGGGATTCTGTGACGTCACCACACTATATAAGTCCGGGCGCGATGCTGGCAGCTCACACCGCTCTCACTGTGCTGTGAAGGGAAGCTGCTGCTGCTGATGATGATGATGATATCTCATACTAAAGAACTTACTTTTATACAGCGATTTTTGGGGGGTGTCACAGCTTGTCTCAAAGACTGCTTCTCTTAACGATCTAATTCTGATTTTGTGGGGTATTGGAACTGAAGTCCAGTGTGCGTCCAATTCAGCTGCATATACATTTTAATGCTATCTGCTCTGCTCTTGAGCACATTGAATATCCAAGGGTTATCTAAGCCTGTTGCTGTTGTATTCAGTTAAAGAAACAGCATTTTTACAATCCAAATACCACTTAATTTTTGGTTGCTCATTTATTTTACGCAATTTAGATCCAGGGGTTAATTAAGCGTTGTTCTGCTGTTGTGGTCACTAAAAGAAGCGCTGTTTTTCAAAGCCAAAGAAGACATTTTGCCTGTAGCATAATTCATATCAGAAGGTTAATTACGAGTTTTTCTGTTGTTGTGTTCCGTAAAATACACGCCGTTTTAACACGCTACAAAGCTGGTAATTGTTGGCAGCACATTTCTTTTGCGCAATTTACATCCAAGGGTTAACTAAGTATTTTTCTGCAGTTGTATTCAGTAAAAGAAACTTTGTTTTTCACCGCCACAGAAGAAATCCTGTAGCATAATTCATATCCGAAGGTTAATTAATCCTGTTTGTGCTTTTATATTCAGTAAAATACACAGAGTTTTTAAATGACACATACAAGTAAATTTTTCCTGCCCATTTGTGGAGCGCAATTTATATCCAAGGGTTACCCAAGCTTGTTAGTGGGTTCATTTGAAGTCAAATACAGGGTGTGTCTTTATCATATACAGATATCGTCATCAAACAGTGTCTGTACATTTTAGAACAAACAATATGTCAGACAGAGAGGTAGCAGGCTCTTCACCTGCGAGTGGCAGTGGCACAAACATTCCTGGAGCAGGCCCAGGTCGCAGCACAGCAAGGGGACGTTGCAGCAGGGGTCACTCGGTGAGGCCACAACTGCTGCTGTCATCTTGCGGCCGTGTGCTGACTAGCAACCCAAGGGTTCTTGATTGGTTAACTAGGTCATCCACTTCCATCCAGATGACATCTGACAACCCCAGCCAAGAGTCGGTGGGAACGTCAGACACAACCCTTAGTTGGCATGGCCTGGGAGCGGGTCAGAGGCCCTCACCTGTCCTCACTCCGCCTCTGTACCATCCGGTTCCCTCAGCCAGAGATCTACTATGTGGTCTGGGCTCAGCGGCACTATATAGCGAGGATGAAAAATTCTACTTGGCAGCGAAGAAATGGGGCCAATATCCCCTGCTTCTTGCAGTAGGCGGCAAAGTATGTGGAGAGTGGCATGGGAGGTCATGATGTGTGGGGTCAGCCTCTGCATACCAAGACCGGTGATGAGGACAGCAGTGACAATGAAACACAAAATAGATGATGATGTAGCCGACCACACTTGGGAGCCGGGTGAAGCAAGAGCTTTATCATCGTCAGGAGAAGAGGGTGTCAGCTTGCGCATCAGGCCGCGGTGCAGCCAGCAAGTGGGTTGCGTGGCCGGGAGTCAGCAGGGTAGCAGCAGTGTGAGGTCGGGAGCCAAGCGGCCACGGGGTAGAAAACCCGCTTCGCAGGTCCAAGAAAGTAGCGGCACAGGGGCTCAGCGAGGCAGCGGCGGTAGTAGTCACTCAGTGCAGAGCGTTGGCGGTAAAATCAGCTACTCGGCGGTGTGGCAGTTCTTTGCTAAGACACCGGAGGAGCCGAATATGGGTATATGTAGAATCTGTGGGCAGAAAGTGAAGCGTGGCCAGGGAGCTAATGTTGGCACCACGGCCCTGCGTCAACACATGCAGCATCACCATCCGGTGGCCTGGGAGAAACGTGGCTCAGATGTGGTGGTCCATCCTGCCGCCGCAGCAACAGCAGCACCCAGTGGCACGCATGCCATTGCAGCCAGTCAAGGCTCCACCACCTCTGCAGAAGGGAGCTGTTTCTCTTTGCCATCATCTCCCAGTCCAGATGCTCCTGCTCCTCGCTACTCATGGTGCCAGCAGTCGTTCAACGAGGCAATTGTAAAGAGACAACAGTATGCGTCCAACCAGGTGCAGAAGGTGACCGTGCTCCTGTCCGAGTTGTTGGTACTGCAGTCCCTCCCTTTCCAAATGGTGGACTCTGCACCATTCAGAGAACTAATGGCTTGTGCCGAGCCGAGATGGAGAGTTCCAAGCCGTAATTTCTTTTCCAAAAAGGCAGTACCAGCACTTCATAAATATGTAGAACAGAAGGTGGGCCAGTCCTTGAGCTTATCAGTTTGTTCCAAGGTGCACGGCAGCGCGGACGTCTGGAGCTGTAACTACAGTCAGGGCCAGTACATGTCCTTTACGGCCCACTGGGTGAATGTGCTTCCTGCCCAGGCACACCAACAACTTGGACAGGAGACGCCGCTTTCTCCTTCACGTTGTCAAACTGCGGCTCCTGCGCCAATGTCCGCCTCCTCCTCCTCCACCACCACCACCATCATCTCAGCCTCCACAAGTACTGCTCCATCATACCACATGTGTAGGGCACAGCGGTGTCACGCAGTTCTACACCTGGCTTGCCTCAGCGAACGAATTCACACAGGTGAGGAACTCGATGTGTGGCTTTCTCCGCGCCAACTGCAAATTGGAACCATGGTGACGGACAATGGGAGGAACATGATGTCCGCGATGCACCGAGGAGGGATGGTCCATGCGCCCTGCATGGCGCACATGTTCAATCTGGTTATAAGAAGGGTCCTGAAGTCTTCCACCGATTTTCAGAAGATTCTGAAAATGGCCAGGAAACTGTGCATGCACTTCATCCATTCCTACAAAGCCAGGAACACCCTCCTCGAGTTGCAGCGGCAGAACGGCCTCCCCTAACACACTCTGATATGCGATGTTTCCACCCATTGGAATTCCAGCCTGCACATGTTGGACCGACTGTATGAACAGAGAAAGGCCATTAACGAGATGGAGGCAGGGAGCCCTTGGAGTCACTTGTGCGTATGGCCCACAGCATGCTGATTTGCCTGGCTAGTGACAGCCGAATAGTCACCATCCGGCAGAGGGATGACTTCTGGCTCTCCACCCTATTGGACCCTCGCTACCAGTCCAAAATGGGAGCCTTTTTCCCAGCTGCTGAGAGGGAGGACAAACTCAAATACTATAGGGAAATCCTCCATAGTCAGTTGGCCGCTGCCTATGTGCGGCATCGTCCCTCCTCTGACAGGTCTGACCGGGGGGTTCTTCAGCGCTCACGTACTACTGCCGCGGCTGCTGTGGGAAGGTGTGTGTGGGGGGGGAGGTAGGAGCAGTACCAGCTCCATCAGCAGCAACCTAAGTCTGGAGTCACTGATGAGCAGCTTCCTTCACCCGCCTAGTGAGGAGGGCAGTCGCCAGCAGCAGGACCTGGAGCAGTCCCTGAACCAACAGGTGGTGGCCTACTTGGACAGCACTCTGCCACCCCAGTTAGAAGATCCGCTGGACTACTGGGCAGCCAAACTGGATGTGTGGCCGCAACTTGCCGAGTTTGCAGTGGAGAAGCTGTCCTGCCCAGCCAGTAGTGTGGCATCAGAGCGGGTGTTCAGTGTGGCGGGGGCCATCGTTACCCCAAGGAGAACCCGCTTGTCCACGGGAAATGTGGAATGACTGACCTTTGTCAAGATGAATCAGGCGTGGATCAGCCAGGATTTCCACACACCAATGCCTTAGGCGTCAGATTACATCAGTCATGACGCCTCACCAAAACTTTGAGAAATGAGTCTGGGTTCAAACTACCTGCCTCAGCCACTATTCTGATGCCGCCACCCGCCTGATGCCACACATCTGCTGACAGTTTCTCCATCTGCCACCAACCATCTTTACCAGGGACTAGTATTGCCACCCACCTCCACACACTGTCATTGTGCCACTCTATGACCTCATACTCCTGCTGCTGCTGGTGCCGTGACATCCCCACTGTGTCATTGTGCCACTCTCTGACCTCATGCTGCTGCTGTCGTGACCTCCACTCTCTGTCATTTTGCCACTCTATTGCCTACTCCTGTTTTTGCCACCTCCAGAATGTCATTGTGCCAGTGTGTGACCTCATGCTGCTGTGGCTGCTGCGGTGCCCTCCACACTCTGTCACTAATGTTGCCACCTGAGCCCTCAGCTTGTTTTTTCCAGCTGGCGCTGCCATGACTTTATCAGGCTACATTCCCGCTTCAGTTTTTTGGTCAGTTTTGCCCTCTTAAGTGCCCAGGGAATTTTATAGTGAAGCGATTCTAAGAGCGGCGGCAGTCATGTGCGTGTCATACTAAAACACAACATTTTATGAAGACCAAACCAAGCTCCCTCTGCATATTTAAGCATGGCACAACGTTCTACAGCACCCTACAGACTCTGTGCAGCCTGGAAATAGCTGTTTTTTAACACGATTGTCGGAAAATTCGGCCAAGTCGGCGAATCAAATTTTTGAGAAATTCGCCCATCTCTAGTTGTAGCTATAAGGCTGTAGAGGTAGCAGTCATATCTTGGCCTCATTGCTTGAAGTGACTTAAAGGGTTTGTCGCACTACATTGATTCATCTTCCCTCAGTCCTGTTTTCTCAGTTTTATTTATGATTTCAGAGGCATGTTTACTGGCTTTACTAGCTACTACTGGCAAGCAGTGATGAGTTTCTGAGGACACCAGGTCTGTAGCTATAGCAACCTGAGGAGCCGATGCAGCTCATACAAGAGGGGAAATCTAGGAATAGGTAGGACATGGTTATTGGACACATATTGCAAAAGGGACTTGTTTATTTTCAAGATCTTTGCCATGAAAAGCAATCCTTGTAATGAGACAACCCCTTTAAAGACCCTGCTGTCATATACATATACACTAGTATTAGAATCGTCACCTGATCGGTAAGGGTCACTGTCACTTCTCTGAAACTAATATTAAACAGCATAGTTAGGGGATTATGTTTTTGTAAATTGTGTTTTGGGACTTCTGATGATTTTGTGGTGCAGTAGACTTTTAGGCAATGCTCCATGGAGAAATAGGCAAATTAGCTCTCCTTTAGAAAAAAAGAAAACCAATACTAGCCAAATCAGAGTGTGCTCATTAAGTCTTGGTCTACACAGCATATGACAAAATACGGTTGGAAATCCGATGGCATTTTGTCATTGCTGGACCACGGTTTTTGTCGCAGATTTGGGAATCCCAATCCCAAACTGCACCACCTGCCGTCTATAGTCGGTGAGCAGTCGTTATGGAGTAAAAACTGTTGTACACGGTTACAAAAACATAGCTGCCTTCAATAAGAACAGTGTCACAGCTGTCCATAGGGACGCTATAATTATTATCATCATATTACATGCTTGGTGCACATGACTTTGTAGTATACTTGAGGCCTAAGAGCTAGTGTCCAGATAATTCTAGTTCAACTTTAAATACAATTGGGCACATTTACAATGGCAATTGTGCCAAAATACTACTGTACCTGCTTTGTACCACATTTACCGATATCTTCACTTAAATTGGCTTAAATTGGGGCGCATTTTGCCACGTACTTCGCGGCATACTGCGCTCAAATTACAGCGAAATGCGCCCCAGTCTTTATGGTAATCCAAAGTTGTCATAGAGCGCCCGGCCGCCCCCGTGCTTTGAATAGACGCGCTAATCAGCGCGTCGCTCCAAAACACCCGACGTATTGCGGTGCGTACCATACGCACGGTAATACACCGTGTGAACATACCCTTATGAGTTTTTGACACTTTTGTGATGCAGGGAAAGGGAGGGACTTTGTGGAAATAGGGTTCGGGTCCCAGAAAGGGGGCTTGGCTTAAACATTTTGGTGCAGTTAATGGCACAAACTAAATAGTATGAAGTTAGATAAAAGTATCTAAACATGTTACAGATATCTCATACAGCATGGGCCACTGTGATAAATCTGGCACATTTTAAGACTTGGTAGCTGAAGTTTAGATGTACACCAAGTATTAAACCAAGTATTAAACAATGTTAGTAAATATGTCTCATGTAATGTTTTTACTCACTGACAACGTAGAGATCGCAAAACTCTGTGGACTTGTTGCACAAAAAGTATTAGTAGATTTGCAATAAAAAAGCTTTAATTACATACAAATAAAAAAAATAAATTTACAAAAAGGTTGGGTGAAATATAAGAGCATCATCATCCAGACAAATGTTTTACCTACCCATAAGGAGATCAGAGATACCGGTGGATATTAGTAATTATGCTCGTTGAGCTGAATGCTAAAAAAATAACATTATAAATAGCCACTGCTACTATGTAAACAATGCAGCAATATTATAGCAAAATCTAAAATCACAGGCTCCTAGGATCTACTGCAGTGATAATACTCTTACTTCAAAGGACAAGCAGCCGGTGGCTCCGCTGAGTCAGACAATATTTAACTGGAGTCTGCGGCTCCTGAAAGGCTGGAAACCACAGACCAAGGCATCAACATCTACTCACTTTTTACTTACAATAGATTTTTTTAGTAAAATAATTTTAAAATTTTTACCAGCCCTGTCATTTCTGATTTATGGTCAGTTTATGGTTCACAAATACACAGTATCTTAAAAAGCTGAAAGAGAAACCAATAATCACAATTACTTCAAGCCTGTTTGCATATAGGCGACTGCTGGGTCCTTTCAAGCTCACATGTATATGTTTAATCTTTACACTATGAAGAATGTTAGACATTTCCTTTAACAGTTAGAAAGTTTTTTGAGCAGTGATATCCTGACATCAAATAAAAATCCTTCTCAGACATGTTAGTTTAATTATAGCTAGGATATAATACAACAGGATTCATGATAACACTGATGCAGTAAGTAACAAATATTTAATAATCTGTACAGAAATATTATATGACAAATAGGTTAAAAAAATAATCACACAGAGGATAAGATTATGAAGGGTGTGAAACAAGTAACTGATTTGGGCCCCTTACAAAAATACTGTCTTTGTATGCCTATAGGCCTTTCTACATGACAAGCATTTACAGGCAGATTTTCACATGGATTCAGGTTTTAAAAACTGTAAAAATCTTGCTATAAAGGCATCTCCATAGACCACAGTTAAAAATCCACAAGATTTTCTTGAGGTCAGATTTCAAAACTGTTGTTTTTACAAAAAACTTGGATCTTATTCATTCTTTCCGCCATATTTTAGGTACAAAACCACATCCCAAGCATTTCTATGTTGGATCCACGTCCAAAACCTCATAGAGATGAATAGGACTCGTTTTCTGACTATAAACCTGGCGGAAAAAAAGCTACCTAGAATCTACATTGAAAGCTATATCAAAATACTCATTGGACAACGTAGTTTTAGGATTCGTAATCCAACGAGCATGGTCACATTTGTCATGTGGACGCAGCCTTTAAGAAATGTTTACTGATGTTCACTGTACCCCGGACGAAACCCGCATCAGGTTCTGGCTGGTGGGTGTTTTGAGACTTTGTACAGTATTTTTTCTTTCATTTATGACTCACTTTGCTTTATGTTATTTATGCTTTATTAATTTATATTTATTTGTATTTTATCCCTGTGACACTTACCGTATTTAGGTTTGATTCATCCACCAGCCTACATGTCTGTTTTTTATTGTGTTTTTTGGTCGACTGATTTGGTTGCAAAACAGAAAAAAAAATGGCCACCAATGCTGGGGTATGCTGCATGTGACTACTGAGGCTTGTGATTGGCTGCAGTGTTATGTGACCACAGATGGTGACCTCATCAGGAGGTGGACTGGAACCGGTTGCAGAGCTGGAAAAAAGCAAGCTTAAAAAGGGGAGTTTCTTTTTCTCGTTTTACGATCACCTCAACTGACTGACATGCTTTGTAAAACCCCTTTAATCATGTTTTCTGTCTGATTGCATTTGCAATTTTTGTCCTACAAATATATGTATTTATATGGTTTATAAAGGTATATATTTTTTAATTACTTGATGTCACTTATTCTCTGCACCATCTGTTTGTCTTGGCAGAGTAATGTTTTTGGTGTGCCATGCTGTAAGGTGTCACAAAACAGAGGCTATATGCCTTTACATTCTGTGGCACTAAGAGCATTTTACCCAAACTTAGTCCAACTTCAAAAGTTGGACTTAGACACACCCATTAAAGTTTGTACTTGGCACCAAATAGGCATATTCACAGTACAGCATGTGCCTATTTCAGCCATGGACAATCGGGCTCAGAGTCTAATGAAAAGCTGAGAGGGTGACTGAAGCCTACAGACAAAGTAATTCCTCTATCGCCCCAATGAAAGCCCACTGAATTTTCATATGAAGAGACACTGGAATATTTTTACACAAAGGCTACATACTGCACTACATGGAGCCTTATAAAGTTTAGAAGAGAAGAGCGAAGCACATAAGAGTTTGCGGTTGCATGAAGATCACGTCATATTTGGAGTCACATACAGTATGTTGTATTATTAATTGCAGAAAAGGGCAGCCCTATTGTCAGGTAAACCATAAGAATTATTGGATACATGGTACTAAAAACATAGCATTCAAATGGTTGTCCCCACATTAAACATACTATAAATTAAAATTAATGAAAGTCGATTGATATATAAATAGACAGACAGGATATTCTGGTAATAGTACAAATATAAAATAGCAATGTTGTTGGAGTTCTGTACTGACAGAAGTGTCAGCATTTCAAGCACTAACAACTTGCAATATATATTTGCCCACAGTTTTTGGGGTTTTTTTTACAGGCTTTCAGTGTAAATTGTATAAAACACAAAAACACCAAACAGCAGGTCATGCAGTTGTACAAAGCTGGAGATACACTTTGAGGAAACTAAGCAAAAAAAAAAATTTGTCCGATAGCAGAAATATATTCAACTTTCTGCCTGTCAGATGACATGTGTCTTTCTCTAACTATACTCACACTTTTTCACATTTACATTTGGATTATAGTGGAGAAAGCTCATAGAGCATACTCCAAACAAACGCCCCAGTTTGACTGATAAATCCAAAAAGAGTGTCTTTTTAACCTCCATTTTGCTCCTTTTTTTTCCCCCTATATACGAGTGTATAAAAACTAAGCTTTCCTAGCTATGTGGCTAACAAAATAAGGCAACACTGGCCCATATGCTACTTGTGAAAGATAAACAGG
The DNA here is from genome assembly GCA_025379985.1 of Phyllomedusa bahiana. NCBI lineage: Eukaryota > Metazoa > Chordata > Amphibia > Anura > Hylidae > Phyllomedusa > Phyllomedusa bahiana. Next base: position 188,378 of record JAODAL010001789.1, on the reverse strand, counting down.
TGCAGCTAATTGCTGAGCAGTAGCTCACGCACCCCACTACTAGGGGAACAATTAGATGATAAAAAAAACTGCACATTAACTCGATACCTATTCACACCAGCATGCAGAAAAGCTGCAGTATAATACATGTTGCCTGCTACTGGATTAGGTCTAGTCCAGCCATTGAGCTGTAAGTATGGCCTTTTGTAGTGTTTTTTGAGTAAATAATGTTCCATTTTTTTCTGTGTTTTTTTCTGTAAATTGTTAGTGTAGGGACTCGCAAGACATGAGGACCATTGATGCCGGATGCGAGCTTACGTACCATGGCCACTGTATCAACTGATACCTCATATTTAATATTTTTCCAGTATGTCATTTTTTATCTGGCCAAAAATAATGGGGAGCGAAGGGTGTCTGTATTTTGTGTTGGACAACTAGAAAGTGCTAGGCAGCCTGCCTAATCTAATAGTATGGGTGTCACTAATAGGTTGTAAGCCAGCATGGTACACCACACGTATCTGTATTTATGGCACCCTTCTGTATCGTCTTATTTATATACAATTGTAGTACCAGCAACCACCCCCCTCATGCATGGAGGGCATGTGAGTGGTTGTTCTATTGGTATTTTTGCATTTGTGCAATCTCCTCATGTATTATGTGGCTTTTCTGCATGCTGGTGTGAACAGGCATCAAGTTGATGTGCAGTTTTTTATCATCTAATTGTTCCCCTAGTGGTGGGGTGTGTGAGCTACTGCTCAACAATTAGCTGCACCTGTTTATCTTTTCCAAATAACATATGGGCCAATGTTACCTGCTACTGGATTCAGTCTAGTCCAGCCATTGAGCTGTAAGTATGGCCTTTGTAGTGTTTTTTGAGTAAATAATTGTCATGATCATGCCTGACAGAGCCTCAGCTTTGGGCTCTGGTCGCCGACCGCGGCCGTTGCGACGGAAACCCTGGTTTCTTACATGATGCTTGGAATTGTATTCACTAGTGTGAACTGTGTTCTCCTCACTGTTTGCCTGATTGATTTCTGGCCAACGCCCTGGCCAGGAATCCTCCAGCACTCTTTGAGTTAAATATTTTCTCCTTTTGATTGACAACCTTCTGTTCCTATCCGGTCTGGTGTTTCTTTCCACCTATGACCTCAATTCTGCCTTCCTTGGTTCCCTATTTATAGGATCACTTCTCTTCCATCTTTGCCTGCTATAGAGGTCATTTTGCATATTGCTAGTTTTGCCTTCTGTACTACTTTCTGGTATCTGACCCTGCTGTGCTACTGACTTCTCTCTCGCTTAGTGATTTTGTACTGCTGCGCCCGACCGGTATTCTGACCCTGCTCTGCTACTGACTTCTCTTTCTCTCAGTGATTTTGTACTTCTGCTCCCTACCGGTATTGACCTGGCTAGTCTGACCCCTCTTTATTGTGTTCTATCTTTGTTTGTCTGTGTCCTGTGTCTGCACTTAATTAGTGTAGCTCCTAGTCTTCTGGTTGGGGCCGACCTATTAAGGAGTCAGGCACCCCAAAAGGCATGGACAGTGGTTGGGACCAGTATCAGGGCCTCACTCTGTTTGTGTCTGTTTGTGTGCAACTGACTGGTCCCTGACATTAATGTCCCATTTTTTTCTGTGTTTTTACCAAAAATATGGTACATGCATGTGCCATCTGTAGGACCTGTGTGTGCATCCATCATGAGTCCGCTGGGTGCTCAGCCCGTGTCAATTGTGTGCATCACATGTCCGCTCCGTATGCGACATGCATTAATTTTGCGTGCGTGTGGTACGGGTTAGCCCTGCGCGCGTGCGGCATGGGCCCTCTCTCACTTCGCGCACATGCCGCAAGGGCCTGCTCTCACACCGCACGCATGCCGCATGAGCCCTTGAACCCCCTACCTTGAAAAAATCCTGCTTTCAACCTTAAACTATAGTAAAAGAATCTATACCATCTATGCAAACAGCTCAACTGGACTCAACTTATTCATCTCTCTTGGTGGGAAATATAACCATGGTTATGAAAGTTGCTTTTTTTGCACCCGAGCCACATAATTCACAAGCCTGCAGATTCCATACATTTGCAGACCCTCAACATATTGAAATGATTTATAGTATAAAGTGGATTTCGACATCTCAAGCTGAGAGGCACTTTTATAAACATACAGAATTCGACACATTACTAAAGGCTCAGAAAAGTGGTTCTCACAAAAATCAGAGCTCACTGTAGATAAAGATGACTAGGGTAAGTAGAAACCCCCTCCTCTGCTTAATTTCACATCTACTTTTACTCACGCACCATAAAGCATATACAGTAAAACCATACTATGAAAGAAAGCCAGGCTGAAGCAGAAAGAAAATAACTTTCACATGAATACATGATCAAATAAATCTCCACAGCTTCTCTACAATGTGTTGACTGGAACTTAAAGGGATTATTGGGACATATAAACATCCTAGATGAGATGACCCCTGTTTAGAATCCACCTCTATAAGCCAGTGTGGAGCTGCTACCAACATCTGTTCTTGACTTGTGTCCAAATACTTGTTCTTCAAATATGGACACAAATTCTACTGCTAAAGCTAACAAATCGTTACGCCTTTGTATCTGATGGTACTGGACTCCAGCTTTAGTATTGTAGTGCTGTTGGCATTAGTGACAATTCTGGAGCAGCAACCTAAGGATTTCATTGGGGAAAGTCAATAACCTCTTGAGCTCTTCTGCTTGGTCGAACCTACATCCAACTCATTGGGTTACCACCTGTTTGCTTTTCTCTTCGACAGCTACATTGTACTAGCAATGCCTACTGCAAAATGATATAACATTTGACAAGACCTTCCCTTGCAATGACCGCTGATTGCTGGACAACATTCTATTTTAAATAGGCCATATACACTATAAGTCTGCGTTCCCACGGCAAGGGACAAATACCATCCGGTTTGCCGGCCGGTATTTGTCCGATTTTGCGGCCGTCCCCACGGCCGCGGGGGGACGGCTTTTCTCCGCGATGAGCGGAGAACAGCCCTCCCCCCTCCCATTGAGGTGTTCATATTCCGTGCGGAAACCAGACGGAGGAATGAACATGCTCAATGTTTTTTGAGCGGACCGCGGACGGCAAAACCGCCCTACAGAAAACCCGTGGAGGGGACTGCTGCACGGGTTTTCCATAGAGCACAATTGTGCTCATTTTCGGGCGGTTTTTCAGGCGGTCTGAAAAACCGCAAACCAGCTGAAAAAACGTCCGAAAACCCTTGCCTTGGGGACATGCCCTAAAGGGATAATGTATAATAGTGATAGATGGCGTGTCCTTTAGATAAGGCATCAATATGGGACTGGTGTAGGCCTAAATTCTGGAACACCCACCAAAGACAATGAGCACTATGGCTTTATTGAAGGGCTGGTACCATCATTAAACACAAAACATTACATATTTTGTTAAGTTGAATGAGTTATATGTGTCAGAGAAAAATAACTCTAATATCACCTTATACCCTCGTCCCTACGTCCCACTCCTCTCTAAATTTCATCAGCATTTCTGGTTGGTGGACGGGACTTCATGCTAGTCACATGACTGTTTGGGTATGTTCACACGGCGTAATTGCGGGGTGTATTTCGGAGCATAATTGTACTGCAATACGCCCAAAATATGTCCTGCATTGAATAGCTATGAAAAGCCGACATTTTCCCTGGTGTATAATACACGGTGGGGAAAACAACTGACATGTCACTTCTTCTCAGCGTTTATGCGCGGGGGAGAGTGAAAGTCAACGGGAGTCGGCTGTCAGTGATTTAGAAGAACGTGCTGGCCAGCGTGTACTTCTAAAACACCCAAAGTATTGCAGTGCATGCAGTACGCGCCACAATACACTGTGTAAACATACCCTTTCTCAACTGATCAGAACTACAGTTCATACCACACCTTACTTCTAAGCCAAACTCACAGTACCACCAACTGGGCATGAAGCACTAGCAAAAGTGGATAGAAGTTACATCAACCAGGCTATGTAGGTAGGAAGGTTGTATAAATACCTTTCATTTTTGATAAGTAAACATATTGGCAAAGTTTTCTATTTTGGCAATATCTATTCAATGGGATAGAATTTCTATTGGGACATAACCCCTTTAAGTACCACCTTTATTCATGCTCCAGATCTTCACTGGGTTAAAGGGGTTGTCTCACTACATTGATTCATGTTACCACAGTCCTGTTTTCTTGGTTTCATCTTGAATTCAGGGGCGTGTTTACTGGCTTCTACTAGGCTGCAGTAGAAGCCAGGTCTGTAGCTATAGCGACCTGCACTGGCAGCCTATCAGGAGAGATCAAACAGGTCTGTAGCTATAGTGACCACAGGAGTTGATGCAGTCCATGCAAGAAGGGATATCTAGGAATAGATAGCACATTGTTAATGGACACATATTGCAGTGACTTGTTTTTGCAAGATCTTTAACATAAAAAGCAATCCTTGTAGTGAGACAGCCCCTTTAAGATACAATAGCAAAAACAATGCAAAGATTTTACTGTGTCAGGAAAAAGTTGTCACAGGCTTTTTATTCTTGTGATCATTGGGGATTCCACTGACTAAAACCGCAACTAGCACATCTTGATGGCATATCCTGGCTATAAACCATCAATCTTTACTAATACCTAAGCAATCTAATGAGCATATGTACCTTCCAGACAATCAAAACTGCTGTGAAATCCATGCTGAGAACTGTCATACAAGTCACCTAACGTAAAATAGTTTCAGCATTGTTCCAAACCCCTGATCACTACATGTCGTGTCGCCATATATTGACTACACTCCGTTATTGGTACTATTCTTTATAAAAGATGTTTTGTTTAAAAGGAACAAAATTTCCTTTTAAATTTTGGCTGAGATTCCATAAAATCACATTTTGCAACCTAATGCCTCAGGAGAGAAATTTAAAAGCCCCGTATTGTAGTTAATGGTATCGGATTCAAATAAAAAACTGTCCTAAATTATCCACATGATAAATATAGGAGAGAAACTAGAACCCTATATTAGGGATTTAATATTTAATTTAATAAGCAACTTTGCTATGGAAAATTATGAGAAGTAGGTCAAGGTTGATAGCTACTGGACTATTACCCTACTCTTAAAGGGATTGTCTCACTACAATGATTGCTTTTTATGTTTAAGATCTTGCAAAAACAAATCACTTTGCAATATATGTCCATTACCAGTATCCTACCTATTCCTAGATAGTCCCTCTTGTATGGGCTGCATCAGCTATTAGGGGCGCTATAGCTTCAGACCTGTTTACTCTTCCCGATAGGCTGCCAGGCACTGATTGCTATAGCTACAGGGCTTGGCTTCTACTGCAGCGTTAGTGGAAGCCAGTAAAACAGTCCCTGAAAATTTAAAGTGAAACCAAGAAAACAAGACTTAGGTAAGATGAATCGATGAAGTGAGACAACCCCTTTAATCCTTTGTGAAATATAGGCCTCTGTATAGCATCCAAGAAGTTGCTAAAATCTTCCATTCAGCCACACAGAGGAGGTTGATTGCTATACAACTTTTGCCTGGGAATGACAGAAAATGATAAAAAAAAATATTGTGTTTCATTCATACTACATTTTTATAGAAGATGAGGAAGTGGTGGTTTAAAAGACTTTCATTGTTCTAGTACAAACCTTGTACCAAGTTTTCTCCACAGCCTTAGGACCGCCCGTGGGCAACTTGAGCTCCGCTGTTGTTCTGTAGTATCTTCCGCTATGGCTCTGCTCCAGCCTGCACAAGATGAAAATGTGGTCTCCTTAACCAGCAGATTGGACAGGCAATAGTACATGTATACATACATGGTCTGGAACATAACGTAGCTGATATGGGAACAAAAGTAAATCAACAATGTCATATACAAAACTGGCAGGAAAAAAAGTCAGCTACCTCACACAGTCCTTGTATTTAGAAGTTGAAGGATCCAAGACGACGAGTATATTCTGAATGTATTATACTATATGGAGAACAGATAAGCGGTATGTTACATCCATTGCTGCTACCAGTAGGTAAAGTTTACTAAAGCAAATCATTTAACAGCCCACCCAAGTGTCCAAGAATTTGGGGATGCAAACTAGCATGTCCCATTTGCTTAACAGCTTACATGGACCGAGTTGTAAATCAGGTGCCAAATCTCCATCTTCAATATGCCCTGTTCTCTGAGGTACTAGAAAAGTAGTAAGAGAGGTTTTTACACATTGATGAGGATTTTTTAAAAGCCTAAATGTTAATTCCCAGTCTCCTCCAGTCCACAAGATGGACAGACAAATCTAAAAAAATTCACCTCCTAAAACATGCCCTCCCAATTTAGCATCCATTCTCCGATGGCCCCTTAAAGGGGTTGTCTCAATACAAGGATTGCTTTTTATGTTAAAGATCTTGCAAAAACAAGTCACTTTTCAATATATGTCCATTAACAGTGTCCTAGATATTCCGAGATATCACCTCTTGTATAGGCTGCATCAGCTCCTCAGGTCGCTATAGCTACAGTCCTCTTTGATCTCTCCTGATAGGCTGCCAGCACTGGTTGCTATAGCTACAGACCTGGCTTCTACTGCAGCCTAGTGGAAGCCAGTAAACACACCCCTGAATTCAAAATGAAACCAAGAAAACAGGACTGGGTAAGATTAATCAATGTAGTGAGACAACCCCTTTAATGGTCTTTGTTTACAGGCTGCAAGCAATTACCTAATTTATCAGAACATGTTGCAGTCAATCATAATTCTAAAATCTCCTGTTGATGCTCTGGTGGCTGCTGCATTACTGACAGGGCCACCATAGCATCAGCTGGAGATTTGTGAATAAAGTTTTTTTTTAGTTTATTACATTTGATGTTTTTTTAAACCCTGGAAAAAACCTTTAAAGAGGTTTTCTGGTTCATTTTTTTAGTTAATTAAAGGATTATTACCATGAAGGCTTTTCATGCCTGGATTTTTCTGCTTCAGCTTTCAGTGTGTTCAAAAGGGTACGTGTATGACATGTTTGAACTGCATATCATGTGACCCAGCAGACTTCACATCACCATGCCTTCCCCTAGCGTGTGCTCACTCTAGTCAAACAAAGGTCTGTTTATGTAAAAAGCTGTGCGAGGCTACAATGTAGCTGAATGGTAAGCACTTATGCTTTTCAGAATAATGGTCCCAGGTTCTCTTTTCTTTTTATTTATTTGCACTGTTCAACTAATTACTAATGACAGAGGACAGTCGTAGATTGACAGAACCTGGGGTTCAACAATCGTTCACCAGTGAGTGTGCGTGATTACTAATCAGGGAAGAGACTGACAATAACTGCCTGGAGATAGAAATGATGTTTGAGCATGTGCAGCCAGGACTGAGGAGCTCTTGTCCCTGGTCATATCCACTGGAGACGAGCTGCACACTATAGATCACTAAGGTAGAAGCTAAACAAGAAATGGTACAGAATTTTTAATAATAACGAATGGTGAAAATGTTTATTATTTAACTTGTAGCTTCCCACATCAATTTTACTTCATGGTTAAACCCCTTCAAGCTCAGTAATGTTAAATGACTTAATTAAATTGGGTGGGTGGCTACAGAGGAGCTGGCTGGCCTGCTAACATACACTAGTCAGGAACATCACCACCTAAGCCATATCACAAGGAATTATGGGAAAAGAGCTGAAAGCTCAAGTGCCCTCTATTGGATGTAACAAATCCTGAATTTGCTTGTGGCTTACTGAGTCTTTAGAAAGCAAAAGCGATGTGAGCCAAGCCAGTGTTGCTCATCTGTAGACAGGGGTTTTTCCCAACGGACGGCAGTTCAGTAGAAAACCTGTGCTGTGCAGACTACAGCACGGATTTTCTATTGAATTCTACATAGCCCTGAGTACAGTCAGATTTGCGGCGGATTCAAAATACTGAATCTGCTGAAAATCAGAGGAGAATCCAGTGCAGTGTAGACATAGTCTCGGGCTGAGTTCACAGTGTTTTTGATGCGTATGTTGCTACACAAAATACACATTTTATGCATATTTTACACACCAAAAACCATACCTAAGTTTCCCACTCTTCAGTCATTTGTCCATGGGAAAATACACCATTGAGCACATGCTGTGAATTTTATTTTTTTATTTTTTTTATTTTTTTTTACACATCATTTTCAAAAATGTGCACTGTGTAAAAAAAAACATTGAGATGCTTGTCACCTCTTCATGTGTAAATGTATGTTTCTGTCATTTTGTAATGGGAAATCAATGGGGATTTTTTTTTTTTAAATACAGCAATTTTGCATGTAATTGCTTGTTATTGGTAAATTTTTTGATGTGTAAATGCATTAAAATAAACTATGTGCATAAGGAGTCATGAAACAACGTGCATAAATGACATATGTTTTTACCTTAAAAAATGTGCATATTTTTCAGTAACTTTTTTATACCAAGTAAATCCAACCTTAGGCTCCATAGGGATACAGGGATGCAGCCTTACCACCTAACCTATGAGATCAATGTTTCCCCAAGGAGAAAAAGTCACCACTGCAAGAATTTGACCGTAGTGGAATTCCTCATAGGTGAACATTGAAGTTATGACAAATCTTCACACAGGTCACAGGTGACTGAATGTCAGTGTAGAAGCCTAGCCTCATTGAGTACACTATAGCTCTATAAAGGGAAACACCCCTGACAAGTGACAACACAACCCTATAATTTCACAATCAGATTACTCCTTAATGCAGGACAGGGCGTTTACTATTGACTTCTGCTGCCTGCAGCTAACCATGAAACTATTAAATACTATCGATAATCGATATCGGCAATTATCAATAAGATATCCGATAAGCAATAATAGATTATCGCCGAGACATTAAATCAAGGGAGGGAACAACCCCTTCATTTTTAAATCCAAAAACAGTCAAATGGATACGCACATCTTAGGCAACACACTTAGGTTAAAAAAAACCCCAAGAAAAAAATCCGGCCCATTCCCATCTTTTTTCTTGCACCACAACATGCCCCTTAAACCTGCATGCCCAAATTAAAAAATCCAAAAAAGGAGTCTTTCAACCCCCAAATTTTAGTTGAACGGACGACTATCATGTTCCCCCCACAAAAATGACCATTAAACCTTCTGACCCAAAATTTAAAAAAGTGCTGGGAAAAGAGTCTTTCAACCACCTTTTAGTTGAACGGGAAATTTTACATACCTGCCCCTGGACTGCGTAGCCCTAAACCTTTGTGACCCCCAAAATTAAAAAGTGCCGGGGAAAAGGATTTGAACCACCATTTTAGTTTTCACGGCATTGACTAACCTGTCCTGCCACAGCAGACCCCAAACCTTTTACCCACGATCACAAAGTGGCCTATGCTATTTTGTAAGTATGTCATTTATATTTTTTTTGGTAACGACATTTTTTACAGAATTTTTTTAGGAAGTTTTATTTATGTTTTACATTATTATATTTGCTTTTTTTCAAGTGTGAAACTCAACAACACCCCCCCCGCAGTTTTTAAGGTTTTTTTACGCGTGTAGAGTTTAAATTCGTCCGCACACCCCAAAAATAAAAAAATGTCCTAATCACCCCAAAACACTTTTTAGTTGAAAAATTTGCCCTCCTGGCTTTTGGAGTGATTCAGCCCAACAATTCAATGGTTTCATTTTTCCCCCAAATCCCTTTTCAGTGATTGGGGCGACCCCCTGGGACAAATGATGCACCGCAAAGTGACTCCAGCCCCAGAAATTTTTAAGCCTCAAATTGTGCAATTTTTGTCCACCCCGGGGCCCTTTTTTACCTACTTAACCTTACAGAAATCACCTTTTTTTTTTTGAGAAATTTGAAGCTCTCCTGATTGCCCCTAACGGTGAGACCCAAGTGCTGCCGTCAGCCATCTGTTAACACGGGGGTCCAGCTGCCAGACTTACAGTGGGTGCGGGGGAGAGCCCAGGCTATCGTCTTTCATCTATTAAACACGCAGGTTCAGCTGCCAGGGCCGGAGTTACAGGGGGTGCGGTGAGACCCCGGGCTGGCGTCCGTCATCTATTTACACGTAAAAATGCCCTTATGACGCCAGCAATCGAAAACAGTCGTGCTGAAGCAGAGTACGGAAGTGTGAGTAGACCTCCCACCCTTTCCCTCAGTACACAGTAAAGACCTGGGTAGCGCTTTGCCCCTCCGTATGAGTGCGGACCAATTGAGCTGGTGGTTAACGCTCCTGTAACACCAGGTGCCCTTTTTCTTGGCATCTTTTTCTCATTTCAATCAACGTGCTGGAGGAAATTGTCTCGTTCTTTGGTTCTCTGTCCGTGCTCCATACTCTTTCCCATCCTGAATAACCACATCTGGTCAAGTCTTTCTTTTACCTCCCTTGTAAAAATTCGAGGAATTTTTTACCAGCTATTTTGTACATGCAACGTTTTTTAGTAGTTTAATTTCTAAAAAACACATTTTTAAAATAGGATGGAATCCCACCATGTCTGTTTCTCTTTTTTTAATTGTATTAAATGGGTTGTCTCAATACAGGGATTGCTAGCTATGTTAAAGACCTTACAGTGTCCTACCTATTCCTGTTTCTGACAGCACCATCACCCTTGAGCCACTCTTGACAATTGTGAAGAACAAATGTCTGTTAGAAACAACATTTTTTTTAGAATAGACCTGTAGTATAGATGCATGTCACAGCAAAATGCACCCCAAAAAATTCAAACCATGACCCTTGAGCCACTTTTGACAATTGTGAAGAACAAATTTTGTTAGAAACATTTTTTTTATAATAGGACCTGTTAGTATAGCTGCATGTCACAGCAAAATGCCCCCAAAAAATTCAAAGCATGACCCTTGAGCCACTTTTGACAATTGTGAGAACAAATGTCTGTTAGAAAACAACATTTTTTAGAATAGGACCCGTAGTAGTTGCTGCATTTCAAAGCAGCAGGACCCAAAAATAATTTAAATATGACTTCTCAGCCACTATTAAAAATTGTAAGGGAAAAATGCCACTTAGAAGCCACATTTCTGTTCCAAAGGACCATGATTATAGCTGTATCTCACAGCAACATGACCCCAAAAAATTATAAATATGGACTCCTCAGCCACTATTAGAAATTGTGGTGGAAGAAATGACCACTTAGAAGCCACATTTCTGTTCCAAAGGACCATAATTTTATAGATGTTTATCACAGCAACTTGACATCAATACCATGGACAATGCGAAAAACTTCTAACGATAAAGTGAAGTAAATGGAATACGGTGTTGTAATGACACATTGCTGTCTTTTAAAGTATCCTCACAGCATAAACAGCAAAATGATCTGTTGGGAAAGAGATAACATTGCAGTATGAAATGGTCATTTTAAAAAAAAGTTTTCAAGAGGACCATTATGTTTGAAGAGCGAATGTAAGTAGACGGCAAGTAATCGGTGATCCTCGGCAATTGGGGCCACAACTTCATCAGAGTTCCATGCCAGATTCAATCTTGATGAAAGTCAAACGATCCTCATTATATGTGGAAAAGCCAGATTGCGTTTGTCTGTATGGACTCCTCTACAGCTGTGCTGAAGGTCCGCTCTCTGATATGGACGCTGGCTGCTGGCAGGACAAAACCTCTATGGCGTGGCGAGCGAGCTTGGGCCATTCGTCCATTTTGGATACATAGAAGTCTATTGGGTCCCTGAAATCACATCAAAAACATCGGTGTGAGATGCAGGTTAGTAGTGCACCATGATCTTAAGCTGGCCTGCCTCTGTGTGTTGGATGTGTGCCCTGCATGCATGCGGTTGGTGAGGTGGTAAATAAAGATGTCAGAGGTCACACATTAGGCTTTCTGCCACCTTTCCTGCTGATGCTGACGCTACGCATCTTGGCACTCTACTGCTGGTCACGTCGCTGACGTGGTTCCACGTGACATTTGAAGAACGTGAAGCAGACGCACAGATGTCTCTGTTGATCAAATCAGCAAGGTCACCATTTCCTGCATTTTTACTCTCTATTTGGGTGGGTTGGTGGAAGGAAAGTGCTGATGTTTTGTTTTGTTCCGGGGTATCCAGGAGGGTGGCCACCCTGTAAAACTGTTGTTCATTTTGATGGCCTTAATGCGAGGATCACGTTGGAGGAATTGGGAGCATCCAAGCACTCATGTGAGAGATGGAGCCTTTGATTTCCCCAAGCCTCTGGGTCTAGGCGGACTAGCAAACTCATCTTACTCATCTTCCTCCTCAGCCTCAAATTTCGCGCCAACTCTTTCCAAGGCTGGGACGTCGGTAAAAAACGTCGGTATGTTGTCTAGGAATACCTCCTCCTCCGCTTCCTCCGGCACAGCTTCAACACATGCCCTGCTTGCCTCAGATGATGCACCCTGAGAGCTGAGGCGCGCCCTTGCACAGCCTGGACCGAACCACGACTATTGAAGACCAATAAAATGAGAAAAAACTGTTGTGCCTTTGGAGCTCGTTCACCTGCCTCCACTTTCGGTGGCGCGACACCCGAGGTAGCACCGCTGCTTGTCAGGCCATGTGTCACTTCGTTACTGCGTAATGGCATTGCGCTGCTCCACAATCGCTGGAGCAGTTTAGGGTGAATTCCTGCGTGTTGCCCATGTCAAACAATGAGACGGTTGACGGGGAGGCCGGAGGGACGCCTGCAACGCAGCCAGGCGGGGACGAAAGCAGGGTGCGAAACGCAGGAAGTGCGAACTCAGGACCCCCCTTTTTTCGAGCCTTCTTCAGAAGGCAGTCACAGACCGGGTTAGGAGCTTTAGAATTTCTGGACGACGAGGTTCATGAAATGTGCCCAGGGAAGGGATGTTGCTCCACGCCGACCGATATTAAGGAGCGGCCAGCAGATTTCGACGTTATCGCACATCACCTTGCATGGAATACAAGTTCTTGTCAAACAGGCCAGCGCATCGGTTCTCGTTGCGGAGAGCCGTCAACAAGCTCCTGACCCTGTGTCGTGGACGGTCTCCAAGACAGATTAATTTTCAACACGGCCTGGTTTCTATGGCCGTTGATGCCTCCAGGGGACCTTGGGGGAAAGAGCCCTGCACCATCCCAGTGGCTTTGAAGGCGTGCGCCGAGACATGAGAGCCACCGTTTCCACCCCCAGAGACATACCACCCAGCTCCACAGTGAGCTGTCACTGAGATATAGCGGCACTTGCCGTGCTTCTAACACGTGTCGGTGTCAGATGGACTTTTCCGGACACAGTTTTGCAGACAACGCGCTTGAGGATTTTAGATGACACGTGGCTGGCAGGCAGGGACGGGCTTTTATGGCAAAGAAAGCCTGCTCGGCATATGGTATTGGGGGCAGGCAAGGGCCATGGATGTGGAGGAACCCACCTGTGATCACCGACGGAAAGCAACATTTCTTCCAAGGCCCAAAAAGGCCCTGCAATGCGACATTCAGGATTTTGGCTTTGGGATGGTTTCGGGTTAAAGTGTTTATTCTGCTCCCAAAACCTGGAAGACAGAAGGCTGGCTGCTAGACTGGCCGCTGTATGGCGCTGCAGGTCGTCAAACTGGCGGGAGGAAAAGGGTAGGATGGGGTCTCTGGTGGTTGCTGGTGGTACTCGGGACGACGGGTGGAGGCTGAAGCGGAGGGTCTGATCCTGATCATGACTCTGAGAGACATGGGCAGCTGAGGAACGCTTGGTAGGTTGGCGGACGGAGGTAGGAGGCGGAGACAGAGGGTGTGATCAGTGGGTGGAAGCACGGCGTCGGTCTGGTCTTTTTTGGCCAAATGTTGGCCTCCATTTCAACTCATGAATTCGATGCATGTGACTTGATATGTTGGTGTGGTTTAACACCCTAAGTTTCTTGCCTATACTTATGCTTTTAAGGCCAAGGCGGCATATGACATAGATGGGTGAATCAGAGGCAGCTCAACGATGCCCCTGGCTTGAGAGGTCCTGGACCTTTTCGACGGCGACTAAGCGTAGAGCGGGGTTTCCGATCCTGACCGTGGTGGCAGTATCTTTATCATGCAGGAATTCTGTGACCGCCCTCTCCCTTTTAGAGGCGGGACCGTATTGACAATACCCCTTTCGTCTTCATCCTCGTCCAGTGATGCAGCGCTCACAAGCAATTCTGCGGAAAAAAGACCACGATGACCGCAATGTGTCATCAATCATCATCATCAATCAGGGGTTACTCGTCGTTCAGGACATTCTGCATCCAGGAGCTGCGGGCTACAAGCAAGAGGTTGCCGACGCACGGGATTTTTTGCCGATTGATCCGGATATCCTTCTCCTCCTTGTTGGCGTCAGTAACCTGGGCGTCAGAGCAGAGAAAAACATAACTCTTTGGCCTTCTTGATCTTTTAACATGCCTTCTGACCCCAACGCATTATTTTTGTCATCAAAGAGGTCTTCAGAAAATCGGATTAAGTTTCCACAGTGGTGGGTACACGATGTTGACATTGAGCTGCATTCGCTTCATGTTGGACGGTTGCTGGATGATGCTGATGACGACATTTGTCGGCCGTGATGGGGGAGGTCGAGGGAGGTAAGACTGCTGGATGCAGGTTGCATTAACCATGAAGAAACAGATTGGTGTCGTTGTTCGTTACTGAGATTCACATGGGCATGAACCCCCAGCGATTGACAGGCATGACTGGTCCTGCAACGACAATCCGCTGGCTTGCTGTGTTGTCGCAGCTAATGAACGTGCACCTTCTCTCGTACCTCTACATCATGTCCTACCCCCCTCTTTGCTCGATACACAACTGGCATTAGACCCATGTTCAGAAAGGATACAATTTGAGAGTGGTTGGAAGTGTTTTGGATACGTATCTTATTAAAAGACGGCCAAATTCACAGCTATTATCAATATCCATCAAATCAAAACCAAAATTGCTGTATTGATTTTTAACTGCTAGGTGGCGCGTTCAACAATCTGGGACCTGGGCAATACGTGTCAAAATACACGTATATGTATGTTTACGGATAATTAAAAGGTATTTTTTCTGGCACCTATCAATTCCCCCTGTGGGGGGACTACAAAAATTGTTTTTGTATTAAAATTTTAACTGAAAGGGTTTTGGGCTTTTTATAAAAAAACCTTTGGATTTTGGGCCAAAAAGTGCAAAAAAAAAATTTTAATTTTTAAATTTGTTTTCGGATAAAAAAAAAAGGTTTATTTTTAAGCCCCCCCTATAAAATTTCCCACCTTTTTGGGTTTTTAAAACACAATTGTTGGATTAAAAACCAAACCCCAAGGGTTTTGAACGGGGGGCCAAAAAATTGTAAAAAAAAAACACCCTATCTAAAATTTTTTTTGGTTTGAAAAATCAAATTTTGGGATTTTTTTTGCACCTAACAAATAAAACCTGTTTTTATTAGAAAAATGATCTGTATCCTAATAAATTTCCCCTTTGGATTTTCCCCCAACTAATATGAAATTTTTAATTTTTCAACTTGAAAAAAACTGTTAAATTTTTTTTAATTAAAAGGTTTTTATTCCCCAAATGCAAAGGGCCCCCCCCTCCCCCCCAAATTCCCCCCCAGGCCCGAAAGCTTGTCTGGGGGTTCGCCCCCCCCCCGCAAGCCCCCCCCACCCCCCCCTTCCCCAATCCCCGCCCCCCGCCCCCCTTTTCCCCCCGGTTAGATGTTTTTTTGTTTTTCCCCCCTCCTTTAAAAATTCCCCCCCCCCCCCTGTCTCTAAAACCTTTAACCCCCCCTAAAAAACCCCCCCCCCCTTCCCCCAAACCCCCCCTGAAACCCCCCCCCCCCTTAACCCCCCTGAGTTCCCCCCCCCTTGGTGGGGGACCCCCCCCCCCCATTTTTGCTTAAAAAGGGGGGGAAAGGGATGTTTTTCTTTTTTTGAACAAAAATTAAGGAAAATATTGGGGCTAAAAAAAGTAAAATTTTGGGGAAAAAAAACCTGAGGTTTTGAAGGGCGACCATTTCCTATCCCTTTGAGATACTGACAAACCACTGATCAGGGAAACATTAAGGGCCCCTTTGGTTCTTTGTAAAACGGGGTCATGTGTTTTTTTCCACCCTAATCGAAAACCATAAAAACATCCCATTTCCTGCCCGTCGAACACACACCCTCCCCCTGCTCTATTCTTTTAACCCTGTTTTTGTTGGGGCCCCGCCAAAAATGACAGGAAGCCCCAAAAAATTGGCGGATATTAAAAATTTTTATGCACAGTTTTTAAACCCCTAAATTTTTATTTTGGCGTGATCAAAAAAAACCCGATAAAAGGTAAAAACGGGGCCCGGTTTTTAAATTTTGGTCGTTTAATAATCGCTAACACTACTTGGGAAAAGTTTAAGGCATAAAGTGACTTCATTTGCATGTCTAGCCTAAATAAATTTAATAAATTTAGACTTTGAGAGGCAGCAATATTAAGGCTGGGGCCACAGAGCATAGGACAAAAACCATCGGAAGCCGACAGCTTTTTGTCCGATACACAACCATGTTTTTTTCCCCGTTTTGCGCAAAAACCGCGGTCGGCTTTAGCTTTTTTCCAAAATACATTGTATGGGAAGACAACGCCAGCGTATTATACAACATGTTCCTGAAACCATCAGAAAATGATCTGAAAAAAAACAACCTGTGTAGACTACGGGTCGTTTTTTTCAAAAGTCTATGGGCATGCCAAAAAATCGGAATTTCAGCGATTTTAAAATACCGCCGAAACTATGATCGTTTTTGCATGCTGTGTAGATATAGCCTAAGAAGTTCACCGGACGGCATGAATACACGGTCGAGTCATATTATTGTGTCACAGGTATCTGGAGCCATGCTGACTGCAGTGCATCCCACAGTTGCTGGAGGATCCAGAGAATGAATACGAATATAGAGGTGGTCCCACAGATGCTCAGTCAGGTTCAGGTCTAGGAAATTAAGGGCCAGGATAGTACTAGGAAGTCTTACAGTTACACTATTGGTAAATGTGCCCAAATGAGCCAGATATATCAAGACAGGTGCGGCAGAATTCTGAGGTAATTTGTGCCACAAACAATGGAGTACACACTTCACATCATATTATTATGTATTTTAGACACTTCTGCGTCTTCCCTAACAAAAGGGGTGTGGGCATGGTAAAGGGAACTATGTAGCCTACGACTCAGCGCAATTTAAATATAGCAGCTTTATTCTGAAATCTAAAACTTCTCCAACAACAATATGGAATAAAAGAGGATACTTAGGTTTAGTTATAGCAGCTTATTAGCGTACAGTCCAGGAGTCAAAAAGTCCTTTTTATTTCGCTCCCTCCAGGCATGGTAAAGGGGGCATGACTTGTCATAAAGGGGTGTCGCTTAGTGTGTGCCGCCATGCGTCAAGATTTTGCCGCAGTTAGTGGCATACAGTAAACCAATCTAAAAAAGTTAAGCCGAACGCCTGAAAAGTAGTTAATGACCAGAACATTTTTTTAATTTTTTGCCTCCTTGCGTTTCAACAGTTGTAACTTTTTTGTTTTTTCAACGACGCAGTTGTATGAGGCCTCGTCTTATTCGAGACAAGTTGTACTTTATGGGGGGATAGTTTAAATTCACTTATAAATACTTACAGAATTTTCTTAATTTTTTTTCAATTTTTTTTTTAATTTTACACCATTCACATTTCACACTTAATAACTTGTTAGATTAATTCTACAGGTTATTACGGTCGTGTGGATACCTAATATGTGTAGGTTTTTTGTGTGTTTAATGTATGCACGATTATTTTTTATTAAATATTTATTTTTATT
Source organism: Phyllomedusa bahiana (assembly GCA_025379985.1). Classification (NCBI taxonomy): domain Eukaryota; kingdom Metazoa; phylum Chordata; class Amphibia; order Anura; family Hylidae; genus Phyllomedusa; species Phyllomedusa bahiana. Next base: position 170,739 of record JAODAL010001789.1, on the reverse strand, counting down.
TTATTTTTTTACACTTTTTATGTTTTTTACTTTTTCTTTTAAATCCTATGAAGGGAGAACCGCTTTCCTTTTTTTTTGCACTTGGTAACGTATTAGCATATTCATATATGCTAATACATTATAATCGGTGTCAATCTGACACAGGCAGTGATCTGGGCAGCATACAGTCTGCCCTCATCACTGGATTGTTACACAGACAGCCCTGGGGCTACTTTGCGTCCCCAGGGCTGACTGTGCTGCCATTCCCCGGGTGCCCCAATAACCCGACAGAGCAGGGAAACTCTTAAAGCGTTAAAGCACCGGGGAGCTGCGCTGGGATCAGCCCCGTTCTCAGCGCTGCTGCGGTGCCGGGAGCCACAAACTCCGATGTCTGCAGTGATGCCAAACGACGTTGCTGCAGACAAACGACCTGAAATGCCCGCCGTCAAAAGACAGTGGGCGGTCGTTAAGGAGTTAAACTAGACAGTTCTAACGTGCGCCAGATATATCAACACTATGATAATTGTGGCGCATTGTAAGACTCTCTAGTCTAAATTTTCACTGTCCAAGAGTTAGACAGTATTGAGAAATCTGCCCCATTGTCTTGCTTTAAGATTCCATCACCCCAAGGGAGACAATCAGCATGTAAAGGTGTGTGATCTGCAAGGATGGATTCTTACCCACATTGGTGAAGAGTGCCTTCCTTATGGATGAGTGTGCATAGAGAATGCCACAAAAACATTCCCCAGACTAGAAAATTTCCTCCAGTAGTTAGTGTTCTGCCAGCAATGGTTGCAGGGTGTTTGTGCTCTGTTTTTTCTTGCCTTACATCCATGCATTCCATGAAGAAGACAAGCATGTGCCAGTCACATGGGGTCCAATTCTGATACTGCCGTAAAAATGGAAGTTTTTTTCTAAAGCCACTTGTTAGATGTACAGTGGCCATCTGTCTGCTTCATATGCAGCAGGGTTCATTCAACGGTGGCTTCAGACACACATCTGGTGGCCACCTTCTTCATTTTGACAGGGAGCTGCTCCACTGTAAAACTTCACACCCCTGTAGCGAACGTTCACGTCTCACATCAATGGCATGTGGTGCTCTGCAGTTTCTACATCTACTATTCATAATGGCGCCATTTATCCCCTCACCACACACTTCCTCGCAGCACTTAAACAGCTCACACACTGCAGTTTTAGAAATCCTGCCGTCCTTGGTCTTAAAGGGAACCTGTCACATAGATTATGCCACCCTTGTTGAGGACAGCACAAGCTAGTGACAGACCTGCTGTCTGTAAGATGCAGAAGTTTGAGAGCATTTAATGCTCAAATCTGCAGTTTTCAGCCAGAAAAGAGTCATGAAAAGAGTCTGGTTTTTCATGCCCTGCCCACCTGAGGCTAGCTCTGCCCACCTCACAACTGACTATTATTACTTTGAGTAGGTAAAACATGTGAATAATTGCCAGGTGGGCAGGGCTAGTCTTTGGTGGGCGGGGCTAACACCTGCTCATGAATAAGATTTGAGCATTAAATGCTCTAAGGCCCTGTTCACACGGCTTATTCACGGCGGATTTGTGAGCCGGATTGCGCTCGCAAATCCGGCGTGAATAAGGGGGGGTACGGGGGCGTGGCCGGAGCACGGCGGGGGCGCCGCTCCCCGACCCCATAGACTGTCATTATCTACGGCGCGTACGCGCCGTAAATAATGTGCATGTCACTTTCTCCCCCTGCGGCGGATTCGCCGAGCGGGGAGGAGCGACGGAATCCACTGTTCTCTATGAGAGCAGTGGATTACCGTAATTACTCTGACGGATTTGGGCCGTACTGCAGTGCAAATCCGGCGCGGAGTACGGCGCCCATCCGCGGACAAATAAGCCGTGTGAACGAGGCCTAAAACTCCAGCATCTTACAGAATAAGGGACACAGCGCTTCAAACAGAAGGTCTGACACTAGCTTGTGCTGTCCTCAGCAAGGGGGGTATAATCTATGTGACAGGTTCTCTTTAAAGCCAATAATCATCCATTTTTGCAATTCTGATACATTGCGTCTTTTACCCATGACAACAACTATGTGTTGTGCGCAGACAGCCTATCACACACCTTAGATACCCACCAAGCAAGCTTACAACACGTAACTTACTTCATGAGCTACACACTGCCGACGTAGGAAGTGGTCATAATAATGTGACTCACTTGTGTCTATCTCCAGCATATAGTTGTGTGCACACTACAAAGTGTAATTCAAAACGGATGGTGCCAAATTTTAGCCTCGATAATTAGAACAGAGAGAACGTATCACAAATTAATTAAGATGTAAAGACACAATGGGGCAGATTTATCAAGGCAATTGCGCCAGAATTCTGGGTATATTTGCACCAAAACCCAGCTTTTTGCCACATTTACTCTGTGTTTTAGACGTTTCTGTGCCTCGTCCGACAAATGGGCCGTGGCTTCGTAAAAGGGCGGGTGGCTTAAATGCAACAAAAACATGTGCCAGAATCTGCGACCAGATTTTGGCATAAAAGTAAGCCAATTTAAAGATGGTACAAACTTAGACTAGACAGTTCTAACCTGCGCCAAATTTATCAACACTCTGATGAATGTGGCGCATTGTAAGGGCCTGTTCACACGGCGGATTTGGCCACGGGTTTGGCCGCGGGTTTCAGCGGCCAAAACCTTGTCCAAACCTCGCCTCAAACTCGCATCTCCCAACGAGGTTTCTCGGCGCGGGTGCAGTTGGGGCGTGGTTTTCGCCCATGCAAATTAGTAAGCAGGATAAAACCCGCGCCCCAACCGCGCACCAACTGCGACGAAAAGCACGGCAAAAGCCACGCAGACACCGCGCGGATGCTGCGCCGAAGACTCGCTGCCGAGAATTGACAGGAGACTTCTCAAACACCGCGGCAAGGCCGCGGCCCAAAGCCGCGGGCAAAACCGCGCTGTGTGAATAGCAACACGGTTTCCCATAGAAAACCATGTAATGAACTAGGGGGGTTGAGGGCGAGGTTTGGACAAGGTTTTGGCCGCCGAAACCCGCGGCCAAATCCGCCGTGTGAATATGCCCTAAGATTGTCTAGTCTAACTTTACACTGTTTAAAAGTAAGACACTATTGATAAATCTGCCCCAATGGGTCTCATTTACAAAAACCTTGTCTGTGTTTCCCATAGCAACCAATCAGAGCTCAGCTTTCACTTTTCCAGAGCAGCAAAAGGTTGCTAGGGGCAACAAGGACAGTCTTGTGCTAAGACAGTTTTCATCAATAAGGTCCAATACCTAGCCAAGTTTTCACCATACACTACACATAAAAAGAAGTTCTTAGTTGCTATGGGCAACGGCACCATCTTTGCTTTTCAGCCACGGGCCATTTACCAATGAAGTCACTGTAAATACAGGCCCTGTCCTTACTGAATTACCTGTATAATACACAGTGACCATCCTCCTTATACCGTTGGATTACTTAACACTCAGTTCATCTTATGAAACTATGACTCTCATTATGCCAGTGGCTGTCATGGAGCTGTTGTTCCACAAAGGTTTAAAAACACGGCTACTTTATAATCACTTTGTTTACCAATAATGTTTTACCTAGATTAATCTATTAGAAACTTCTGCATAAGGCTATGTCTACACAGCAATGTTAAGCCCTTCCCGACGGATGGTCATAATAATACGGCTGTAAGTTTTTTCCTCCCTGCCTTCCCAGAGCCATAACTTTTTTTTATTATTCCACCTACATAGCCGTATGAGGGCTTTTATTTTGCGGGACAAGATGTACTTTTTGTTGGTGTTATTCATATTACCATAGAATATACTGGGAAACGGCACAAAAAATTCTAAGTGGGGCAAAATACGACGCCATTTTGTGCGACCAATAAGTTTTTAACATCTACGGACGTGAGTGAGGGGCATTTTTTGCGGGCTGAAGTGCACTTTTTAGTGCTTGCAGTTTCGAATGCATGCAACTTTTTTGATCAATTTTATTCCAATTTTTATGGGACGTGAAATGACCAAAAAACTGCATTTTTGGTGTTTGGAATTTTTTCTTTCTTCTACTGTGTTCAGCATATGGGATGAATTATAATATATTTTAATAGATCAGACTTTTTTGGACGCGGCATATGTGTAACTTTTTTATTATTCTAAATTGTTTTTATTTGTAAAATGGTGAAAATGGGGTGATTTGAACTTTTGATACTTTTTTTAATTTTTTTTTACACTTTAAAACTTTAACTTTTACTTTAACTGGGGCACTTTACCACTAGGGGGCGCAATAATTTATACAGCCTAATGCATTGTATATGCGCGGCACCATTTCTCATTGATTTATATGCCGTAGCCATCTTTGTCCATGGCGTCTAAGGGGGTTAACAGCACAGGGGTGCAGCGGTGCTCCCCTACACTGTACCCGCGGGTGCAATTAGCCGCTAACACCCGCTGACTGTGCCCGCTACAAAGCCCCTTACCAGCACTATGACTTACTCATATGTCGGTAAGGGGTTAAAATTCTGTCAGAAATCCAACAGTATTTTAACCCCTTAAGGACCCGGGGTTTTTTTTTTGGTGACACGTTCGTTTTTCCCTCCTCGCCTTCTGAAAGCCATAACTTCTTTATTTTTCCACCTACATAGACACATGCATAGGCAATGCATTAGGGTGTACAAAGATGGCGGTTTCCCCACTTCCTGTCTGCGTACGGAAGTGGGGCAAACCGGCCAGGGTAAGTGACGGGAGCCTTTCCAAGGCTCCCCACCACAATGCCCGGTGATCGGATCGGCGCAGCATAGCTGCGCTTATGCCGATCACCGCACCGATCGGTGTTAATTCAGACGCCGCGGCCATCTTTGCCGCGGCGCCTGATGGGTAAAACAGCGCCAGCGGGCGGAGCCACCCGCCGGCGCTGTTACTGCCGGGTGTTAGCGGCGATTTGCCGCTAACACCCGTCGGCTGTGCGGGGGGGTCGCGGAGCGATCCCCCTGCAAAGCCCCTTAGCAGCCCTGGGACGTACTGATACGCCCAAGGTCGTTAAGGGGTTAACAGCGCCGTACCGCAGTTTTTGCCGCTGGTTTGCAGATTTCGGCCTGTCCAGTACATAGAAGAATCAGACTAGAATCAGACAGAACACGTTCTATATTCTGGCAGTTTAGAAATCCATCAAAAGAAAGTTGTGCTGTGTAGACTACAATTTGGATTTTTTATTGTGATCTATGGGCACTGGCTACAGTCGGATTTTTGCGGATTCTAGATAATGAATCTGCTTAAAAATCTGATCAAAACCAGTGCCGTGTAAACAGGGCCTAAGATTTGGTTTTGACTGCAAGTAAAGCCACGGCACATAATGGCATGTATTTAGAGGATCTATTACCACCCAATGTGAATGAACCCTTAAACTACTGCACCCACAAACATGAGAGCGGCATTCTGATATAGATTGCATCAAAAAAATGCACCAAAAATGTTCCATGTGAAACCACCCTTAGTGCTTTTATTTGTATCTTACCTATTGGAGTACATGCAGTTGGCCAGATCTTTACCTCTGCTGTGACAGGAAGTGGGGAGACTGGTTTGTGAATTTTAGCTACAGCTGGAGAGCAGTGACTGATCCACTGATCACTTTACCTCAGCTGTGTGTTCCTAATATCTGATAGCAATGAAAGACAAAATCCACACAGTGCAACAATCATGTTTGTAGTTAGGGTGGGTTCTTGGTGCGTTTTTGATGCGTTTTTTCAATGCTTTTTTTGTGCAGGAAGGCATAGCAATTAATGCTGTACATTGCTGGAAATAAATCGCGGCAAAAATCGCGTAAAATTTGTAGTAAAATCGCGGTAATTATCGCAATTTTTGCCGCAATTTTAGTGCAGCAATGTACAGCATTAATTGCTGTGCCTTCCTGCACAAAAAAAACCCATTGAAATAACGCACCAAAAACGCACCCTTAGGGCTGGTTCACACGGCTTATTCAAGCCATAGTTGCGGGATTCCGCCCGCAATTCTGGCTTGAATAAGGGGCGGTGCGGGGGCGCAGCTCCCCGGCACCATAGACATGCATTATCCACAGCGCGTATCCCGCCAGGATAATGAACATGTCACTTTCTCCCCGCCCGGCGGACAGACGGAATCCATAGTTCTCTATGAGAACTGTAGTAAAACGGATAAAAAAGGACCGGGCGCTCGTCACTTTGGAGTAAATCCACGTGGATACCACCATGGGATGAAAATAAAAACACTTTATTCCAAATAAAACAATAAGAAGGTGGCCTTAATGCTTTAAGTAACTGTGCATAACGCGTTTCGTGCCCACGGCACTTCCTCAGATGCAAAAAGTGTTACATAGTATGAGCAAGTTGACAAGAGGTTTATATATTGAGTAACCAAACCTGTGGTAGGTGGAAGGAATAAACCTATCACCATTCTTATAATAAAACAATTTTAAAATTCTCTATTGGTCTTTTGATTGTTTTATTATAAGAATGGTTATAGGTCCTTTTTTTTCTTATTCAAACCACTTTATTAATTAAAAAAGAAGTTTTAGTAATTGAACAATAAAGCGATCCAAAGCAAATTAAACAAAAATTTTTTGGCAAGTAATCTAATCAAAACAAGAAAATCAAGTAAAAAGTGGGATTTTCTTATCTTCTAAACGCGGGCACAACATTGTCATAAAATTAGCAGTCTTCACAATCCCTTCCCGAAAAAATTTTAAAAATTGCAGCGGAAAGGTAAAACCCAAGACAATTACCCAAATAAACCCAGGGGTTTTAAAAAAAACAAATAAAGGTAGAATACCAAACCAATTATCAACTCAAAATCTGGACCGACCCCCCCGGGCGCCCCCCCGCACCCTTTAAGGAGAACACTGCACCACGAAAGGTACTCAGTTTGGGGAACCCAAAACCCCATCGGGAAAAACTATTTGGGGGTAAGAAATTCCCTGAAGGGGTAAAAACCCAAAAACCACTCGCCCCATATTTCACGGGAGCGCTCAAATTTGGGCGCTGCCCGGGCCGGTTTTCTCCATCCCCCTGCAAGTAAAAGATCTTTTTTAAAACCTTTCCGCTAGGGAGGGGGGTTTGGGGGAAAACTCCACGCCCTTTGGGGGACTAAGCGCCTTTTTTCCGCGATCAAAAGGGAAGAAACATTCCCCTTAAAATGCCCCAGGGCTTTGGGCAGCAAAAGGGGAAAGAAACCGGGGGGTCATTGAATTTAGGCCCGGGAAAAGGGGTTTTAAAATTAGTTTTATAACCCTTGTCCCAAAAGGGGCCGAAGTTTCTTCACACCCCCTTTACAGGGCCCTTTTTGGTTCCGGGGGGGCCTTTTTCCCACATCCCCTCCACCCCACACCCCCCTTAAGGAGGGCCCCCCCCCGGGGGTTTAATTTGGTGCAAAAAGCGTAGGTACTCTTACCCATCTGTCACACCTTATAAATTAACCCCTCCTAAAATTTAACGGGAGATGAAGGGCTTTTATGCGAAAAAGGGGGAACCCCGGTTTCCCCGTTTCCGTAAGTTACCCCCAATCTCCCCTTTCCCCCTTGTTTGGGTTAATTAGGCTTCATCGGGAAAACCCCGAATTAAAAGGGGGGCTTTTAACGGAAAATCGGGGGCTTAGGGAGCAACTTTTGGTGCAAGCATTTAAATTTGCAGTAAAGGGATTTTGGGTAAATTTATTTTTTGGTAGGAATAAAAAAAAAATGTCTGAGTGCAAAAACCCTGCAACCACACTTTGGGGCGACCTACTCGCGGGGCACAAAAATCTTAAATACTTTTTTTAAAAAAAAGGGGGGTTTTAAAAGCCCCAAAAAGTAGGGGCTCCCCTTTGACTGTCCTAAATGGGAAAAGGGACAAGGCACTGTTATAGCGAGCGCCGGGTTCCCCTTTTTCGGAGTAACGGCCCCCTGGTGAAAAAGTTATATTCGGACCATTTTTTTTTGAACGGGGAGGGGGTAATTGGAGCCCCGGGGGCAGGCTCTTTTAAGGGGACCATTTTTTAAAAGGGGAAGGGTTAAGCCCCAGTTTATAGAGGACGGGGTTTTATCCCCCCAAAATTATCTTCCTCCCCGCACCCGGGCTTTTGGGTTTCCCCTACAAGGGAACCCAATCCACCACCCTATCGCAACTGCCGCAAGTGGGTACCCCTTCATGTCGGGGAGTCCCAACCCCCCCTTTTTTCCCTTTGGGTCGGATAAAAAACCCCCCAGCAATTCTGGGGTTTTTCTATTTGCCCAAAAAAATTTTTTAATGTCTTATTAAGTTTCCTGGAAAAAGAAATTTGGAATTTTTTAATTTTGGTTTAGTTTAAAAATAGGTACGGGAGGAAAGGGAAAGGATATTCATCTTTACAATTTAATTTTTCCCACCCCAGGAAGTCCCCTTTTTTTCCCTCGGGGGCAAGACCCCCCCCCTCACGTCTGAAAAAAAACCCAAAGGGAAAATTTTTAATTCAAGGTTTCCCGGCCCCTCCGAATGGGAAAAAATAAAACACCCTAAAAAACATTCGGTCCCCCAAACTTAAAGGGGAACTTGACCCAGGGACTCAACCGGGGGTCGTCAAGTTTTAGATTAATAGCCGTGCTTTTGGGTAGTTTATTTTAAATTGCTAAGGGCCCCGAATTGCTGGTTTAAATTCCATCAACCGGGAAGAACGCGGGCTGGGGGGGAAAAAAAGGGGAACAGGTTTGGGTCAAAAAAGCGCACATTATTTTTGGGTCCCCTTAACCTTTGACCCCCGCAATTTCCCAAGGCCCGATTGTTTTGCAGTAGAAAATTCCTTTGGGCTTTTTACAAAAAGATGGCGGAGGGGGGAAAACCCCCCTTTGTCTTTTTTCCTTTTTTAATTGAAAAGGTTCCGACAAAGATCCCTTTTGATTTTAAAATTTTGGCGCTGGAGGGGGGCTGATAAAGGAATTTATCTTTGCCCCCATAAGGGTCCGATGCCGACCCCCGACGAGGGATTCCAGAAATGCCCAAATCCACCCGGGCAAACCCCCTTTCCCGGGCACAAAGGACAAAACAAAAGGAGGGATCTGCGAGCGTGAGAAAATGAATAACGGGAAAAAGGTTTTTTAGTGTGTTGCCCCTTTAGCCCCCTTGTGGGGGACAAACCCTATTTGTCAAAAAGGACCAGCTGGGCAAATCCCCGGGCGCCAGTTGCCAATTTTTTACATAAAGTTTGGTGTCTGTGTTGGGGTGGGGAAAATTTGGTCTATAATTTAGGCACTTGGGACCCTTCCCCGGCTCTAATAGGGCCCGAAAGTTCTTTTTTTAAAGACTTTATAGAATTTAGCAAAAAAAAACCATCGGGGCCGGGGGCTTTTTCCCCCCTAAGGCGGAAAATGTTTGATGGGCTCGCTCACAGAAAATTGGGTTTTCTTTTTAAAAAAAGTCTTCCCCAAAGATATATTTCGGGGAAGCATATTTTTCCCCAGGGAAAAGGCCCCTTTTCTGGGGGAATTTTAAAACAGTCAATGTTTAAAATGCGGAAAAAACCCAAAGGAGGTCAGGCTTTAAGTTTTAATCCCCCCCCTTATTGTTTTTTGATAGGGGGAACAATAAAGATCCCTCCTGTCTCTGATTCCCGGGAAAACACCTCCTCTTTTTGCTCACATATTTTGGGGAGCCTGCAATATTTGTCTTATCTTGCTTTTTTTTTGTCAAATTTTGCTAAAGGATCTCATTCTAGTTCGCAGCACTCATTAGGTTCTTATCCCCCCAAGGAAGATTATGGGCTGCTTCTAGTGACCCAAAGCTTTTTCAAAAAGGGTTTGGGGGGTTTGGAAAGCAGCCTCTTTTTTGAGTCTAGCACCGTGCTTATGAAAAAACCCCGCCCCAACAACCCCTTTTTTAAGAGTTTCCCATTCACTTGGGGGGAAAAAGGGGGGTTTCTAGCGCAAGGGTCGAAAACAAAGGGTTTGGGGGTTTTGCGACAACCCGGCAAAAAAAACCCAATCATTCAGAAGGGCCATTTATTTTCCAATTAAATTTTTTTTTTTTTTAACCCGATTTGGGGGGCGATAACAAGATCTCGAAATTTGCACAGGCACGGGGTTTCCGAGAGAAAATTTTGGGGCCAATGTCCCCCCCCTTTAACCCACGGGCAATAGAGCATGCGGAAAAGGAAAAAAAAAGGATTAAAAAAAAAAAAAAAAATAAAAAAAAAAGTCTATACGACTGTTACTTCCTGCGGAGGAGAGAAAAAGGGGTAATCTTTTTTTGGGGATGCAGAAGGGCCCCAAAACCCGTCAAAGAGCTGCAGATTTTTTGGGAAAGCTTATGTATTTTAAAAAATTTTTTTAAGAGGGATAAAAAAAACAAACCGAGGGGAAATCCATAGCGGGATAAAGAGCAATTTTAAATCCCCGCAAAAAGAATACCCTTTACCCGGGGAAAATTGCAGCAGTTGGGCATATTTGGGGTAAGGAAGGAAAGTTTGACCAGGTTTGGGGTACTGAAAAATTTTTCCCAACCTTTAAACCCACGGAGCCCCCCGGGTTTTCTTTTTAACAAAAAAAAAAAACGAGCATTGTCATTTTTTTGTGAAAAAAAATAGCAAACCCCCTTTTAAAGCCTTGTTTTTGATTTAAACCACTGTGGCACCAAGCGGGTAGATTTTTTTCCGGTGACTTGGGCGGCCCCTCCAAAGGTCTTTTCTTGTAACAAAGAAGGAGGGCTTTGCCCTTGCAGGGAAAAAGGACCCGAGACCTTTTTTCGGGAAACATTAACCCCTTGACTTTAAAGGGGTTGATTTTTTAAACCATCGCCCATAGCAAAAAGGAAATTTCGAAAGCTCCCACGGGGCCCCGGGGCGTAAAAACCCAGCAAAAATCGTTTTGTCGACTTTTCCATTAAAAAAACAAAACACAAAATTTTTTCCCAAAACATATGAAACAACCACCGAGGGGATGACAATAGGCATGTAAAAAATCTAGACTCGCAGCTTTTTTTGTTTGCTTTAAAGCGAGAACGGGTTTGCCCCTGTAACCACCATTGGGGAGGACAAACCCCTTACCGTAGCATATAGGGTTGGAAAAAACGGGTTCGGCCCCACCAAAAAGGGGGTTTTCCAGCGCCGGATCCCCGGGGCCTTTTTTTAACCCATATATCTAGATAAAAATTGCAAAGAGCAAATTTTTAAGCCAACCAAGTCTTTAAAGAACTGTTTTTCCTAGTACCCCGGGAAAGGGGTCATTGAACCCCAAAAAGAAAAATCGAAAGGGCAAATCTTTTTTGCAATGTGGGGCTAAAAAAAACAAGGGGGGAAAATTCCAAGCGAAAGGGTCTTGGGGGGCATAGAAACCCTTTTTTTTGTAGCTGAGCCACCTCCCCAGTCAGAGACCAGTCGGGGGCCCCGTAAAGGCGCGGCTTTTTCAAGGGGCCAAAGGGGCGGCAGACATTCCCCGACCAATAAAAGAGATGGCCTCCTGACCACCCCAAATTGGGGACCGCAATACAGCTTTCCCGGGTGGGCAGATGTACATTTGGGAAATTTTTAAGGGCGGAAAGGAAACCGGGGTTCCCCGGGGTTTTCGGATGGTACTGCCCCCGCATAAATCCTCCTTTGGGGGAAAAGGGGGTACCCCAAGATAGGGAAATCTCGGGGCCGGGCGGGGCCGCTAGAAAAGGCCCTTAGTAGTTTGTCTTAGGCGAAAGGGTGCGGCGGGGACAAGCCCGGAAAAAAGCAAGCCGGGGGGGGCCCCCCCCCGCAAAAAAAATTTACTGGGGCGCAAAGGCCTGGTTTTCCCCAATTTTTTCCCCTTTTTAAACCCCTTTAGTATGTATCCAGCAAATCAGGGTTTTTCTTGGTTTATGCAAACAAAAGGGGTTGAAGGTAAACTGACAAAAAAAAGGCGTCGTGAGTTTTTGCTGTGCAAACCTAAAACGGCGCATCTTCCAAAAATTTGGAGTGTTTCCATTTTTGGATTTTTTTAAAGGGATTAAAAAAATTTGAAATATTTTTTAAACTTTCCCCGGGTTTGGCATTTATAGGAAATTTTCCAGGACTGGTTTAAACCTTCGTGAAGTTTGGGGAAGCAAACCTAGACTCAGGGACGGGGGGCCCAGGGCCCTATCTACTAAATTATGCGGCCCGTTTCCCTTTCCCCGGGGTTCATTTTGAAGATTTTTGGGCCAACTGGGGAAAGGGGCCCTTGGGTTTTTAAAAACAGATTCAGGCGGGCCCCCTCACACTGATAGGTTCCCTTTTTCCTTTTCCCCGGGTCAAAAAGGTATCTACAAGGATCTTTTGGGGGGAGGGCTAAATTCAAAAAAGGGACTCTAAAAAAATTTCCATAACTAAAACCTGCACTAAATTTTAAATGAATCCAAGTTTTTGCCCCCTACCTGCAGGGCAAACTTTTCCCTTAATTACTGCAAGTACCGCCGGGCCCTTTTAAAAATCCTGACCTCCATTAATTTTTGATCTTTAGTCAGCGGGAAGAGAAAGGGTGCTTGAACCAGGGTGGCTTGGGGGGTCAAAAGGGCTTGCCCCCTTGGAATGGCGGGGGGGAGCGGACCACGGGCTTCAAGCGCATCCCCCCCGGTTTGCCCCCTGGGCCCCCCCAGGGGAAAGGAAAAACAGGGGGGCCCCCTTTCCCCCCAAAAGTCTCTCTCATGGAGGATGGATTGATCTGCTGGGCCCGGGGGAGTTGGGATGAGAGAACCCCCCCAAAAGGGCCCCTCCAGGGGATAAAGGGGGGACCCCTTTGCGGGGTCCCCGGGGCCCTTGTGTAAAGTCTCTGGACTGGGGGGGGGACCCCTTAATGCGGGCCCCCTGCACACAGGGGTTGGGACCCCCCCCCTGAGGGGGGACACACCGTCCAGAGGGGGAAAAAGGCCCCGCATTTCCGGGCCTTTTGGGGGCTGGCCGATTTCCACCCCCAAAGAGTCTGCTCCCCCTCCGGGCCCCCCTGGTTTTTCCCGGGGTTTCCCCGGGGGGAAATTACCCCTGAGTTTGCATCCCCCATGATGTTGCGCTCCCCCGGGGATCCCGTGGGGCTGCCTTCCGCTCCTCTCCCATCCCTGAATTGGGGCTTTGGCGTCCGGAAAAAGGCGGCCCCCAAATGACCGGGCACGTCCCCGCCCCCTTTTCCCCAGCTCCCCCCCCTTTTTCCCCAACCCACCCGTTTTTCCCCAGCCCCGCAGCGCCGCGGGCCACCCAACGGGCGGGCCCCCCTTGGTCCCCGAGGCCGGGGTGTGTCCCGCGCACCCGGGCCCCCTTTCCTGCGCCGTCACTACCCCGCCCGATAAAAAGGGGCAACCCCAGAGACCCCCCGGGCCCCGCCGGCAAGATGGCCCGGGATCCAGGGAAAGAGGGCCTCGATTCCTGACAAGTGCGGGTTTCACGAGGGGAGCAAAATATTTGGGAGATGCGCTCATCCCCCGCAGGGGGGGTTTTGCGCACCCCGGGGGGCCTTTTTTGCCTCCGGGGGCTTTTTCCCCCCCTTTTGGAATGGGGCTTTTTTGGTGGGGGCCCTTTTAGAGGACTCCACTCCAGGGCGTCCTCCCGGCGGGAGGCCAAACCATCCCCCTTCCCCGGGCCTTTTTTTACCTTTTTTACTGCAATCCCAGTTGGGGGGGTCCCCCGGCTTTTGAAAAAAAAGGACGACGGGCCCTGCTGCCCCGGGGGCTTTTGATTTTTTTAAAGCCAAAAGGTTTTTAGGAGTTTTGGTGACTTATATTTAAGATCGCCCCCACACCACGGGGAAAAACCCTTTTAATCTTTTGTTGTTTTACTATCCCATCAGAGCGTTTTTTCACAAAGGCCATCTCCTTTTTCTTTTTTTTCCCTTTTTAGGGAAAAATTTTGGGGTTTACCTTTAATGGCGGGGAGGGGATTGCAGCGGGTATTGCAGCGCAGAAACAGCGGCAAAATTTGGCCTGAAATTTCCGGCCCTGAAAAAAAGCCGGGGTGAAGGGCCCCCCTTTGGGGGCTTTCACCGGACCCTTTTTTGGTTTGTTTTTTGGACGCTTTTTTGTGCATAAGTAAAAAAATTAATTGCTGTCCCTTTCTACAAAAAAAACGCATCCGAAAAACGCCCCCCAAAAAAGTACCGGGGGAAAAAGGCACCCTTAGGTGTTTTCACATGGGGTTTTAAAATTTATTGGTGCTTTTTTTAATGTTTTTTTTGGGTAAAAAGGGCCCAACAGCAATTAATTCTGTACATTACTGCAAAAAAAAACGCATCCAAAAACGCAACAAAAACGCACCGTTTTCGGGTGAAAGGTGTGCAATTCACTGGTTATGAGGGACGGGTGAATCCACAAACCGCGGAAGGACGTTAAAATACCAGCCGGATTCTTAAACAGAATCTGACCGTCATTTTACCGGTATTTTACATATGCCGTATGGCAGGGTATGTTCACATGGCTTATACAAATGCTGTTTGGACCCAAACAGGGCCCAAAACAGCATCAAAACCTTGCCTGAAACACGCTTCTTCTAGAAGTGGATTGGATGAGGTTTTTCACCGCTGTTTTCACCTATGCAAATTAATAGCCAGGCCAAAAACCGCGTGGAAAACCGCTGCAAAAAACGCAATGTGAATTTGATTGTCATCCTCCTAAGTACTGTAATGTGATAAATGTAACTGTAATAAATCAGTGCAGAGGAAACAATGCTGATTTTCCATTTGAGAGAATGTAAGGCAGCTTAGACACTGAGGAAGATTCAGCAGTAAATCCTTGCATAAATTCCAATCAGCTGTGTAAATGTACCGTAAGGCTATGTTCACACGGCTTATCCACGGCATAATTGCGGGGACGGATTTCGCTCGCAATTACGCAGTGTGCCTGAGCGGCCCGATAGACATTCATTATCCAAGGCGCATATCCCGCCGGGATAATTCACATGTCACTTTATACGAGCGGGCGGGGAGAGGTGACATAATCCATAGTTTTCTATGAGAACTGTGGATTACCGTAATGACTGGGACGGATTTCAGCCGTATTTCGCGCAGTACGGCGCAAAATACGAAACGAAATCTGTCCCAAAATAAGCCGTGTGAACATAGCCTAAGGGTGCTTTCACACAGCGCAGTTTTGGTGCAGTTTTAACTATGCTCCAATTATGTGCCTTTATTACCAGCAAACTTTTTTCACTTATCTAAACTGTTTGGAAAGTGAGTAATCTATTAGTGTGTTTGAAATCCACAAGACTTCAAATTCAAATTGATTACTTATTTGAAACATCTTTTTGAACAATTTAGACAACTGAAAGAAGCTTGCTGGTAATAAAGGTAGTTTAATTGGCACCCTAAGGCCATGTTCACACGGCCATCTACGGGACATAATTCAGTCCGTAATTATGCACCGGAGTGCGCCAATTACGGGCTGAATCCGTCCCAGTAACTATGGTAATCCACAGTTCTCATAGAGAACTATGGATTACGTCTGCTCTCCCTGCTCGGCGAATACACCGAGGGGGAGATCATTCACATGTCACTTTCTAGCGGTGTATACGCGCCGCTAGCAGTGATTCTCTATGGGCCGACGAGGTGCC
This sequence comes from Phyllomedusa bahiana, assembly GCA_025379985.1. Taxonomy (NCBI): domain Eukaryota; kingdom Metazoa; phylum Chordata; class Amphibia; order Anura; family Hylidae; genus Phyllomedusa; species Phyllomedusa bahiana. The sequence continues at coordinate 155,271 of JAODAL010001789.1, read as the reverse complement.
GGCCCCCCGCTACCTCCCCCGCTCCCACCCCGGCCACCCGGCGTAACTGCGAGGCGTAATTATGTCCCGCAGTTAAGCCGTGTGAACATAGCCTAAGGGTGCTTTCACACAGCATAGTTTTGGTGCCGTTTTGACTGCACTCCAATTAAACTGCCTTTATTATCAGCAAGCTTCAGGGCCAGTTATAGCAAGTAGGGTGGTATATAGGGCCAGTTATAGCAGGTAGGATGGCATATAGGGCCAGTTACAGCAGGTAGGATGGCATATAGGGCCAGTTACAGCACGTATGCTGTTATGTAGGGCCAGTTATAGCAAGTAGGGTGGTATATAGGGCCAGTTACGGCAGATAGGCAGGTATATAGGGCCAGTTATAGCAATTAGTGTGGCATATAGGGCCAGTTATACCAGATGGTTTATAGGGCCAGTTATAACAGGTAGGGTGATAATATAGGGTAAGTTATAGCAGGTAGGGTGGTATATAGGGCCAGTTACAGCAAGTAGGCAGGTATATAGGGCCAGTTGTAGCAGGTAGGCAGGTATATAGGACCAGTTATGATAGGTATTCCCCCATTATAAAAATAATAATAAAAATAATACTCACCTTGGCTCTCCAGGCTGCTCCCCTCCCCCCAAACATCTGTCTTCCAGAGCAGGCGGCATGACGTCATCACACGGTCCACTCCGGGACGTCTACTAGCCCCAAGCCTAGTCTACGTGACTCAGCGATACAGCGTGTGGCAAGAGGGTCACAACTGCGAAAGCCGTGAACCCTGTAGCTATGTCACTGAGCTGCAGCATGGGACCTTTCCCTTACAAGGAAAAATGCACCTGAATTCTGCTCAAAATAGCAAAAAAAAAGTAGTACAGTGCATGGCGTAAACAAAATGTATCATGTTTTTTAGACACTTACTATGCCTCCCTTAACACATTTGTAAAATGTATGGAAAAAGGGACACAGCTAAAATAATGCATAAAATACATACCCCCTATCTACAGTAATATGCCAGTATTGTCTAGAGAAGAGAGTAGTGTCTCACCCTTTTAGCCAGCTGTGCTAAGTGTATCATGTAGTTCTTACCAAACTAAGAAATAATACATCTTCTAACAATAGTGATAAATGTACCTCTTGTCTATACATAATTAAAATAGAATATATTTGTAAAAGTGTATATGAAAAAATAAACATGAAGTAAGAATAATAAGACTATGTCTACTGTACACAGCTAATATTAAAATACTATTGAAAATCCGACAGTATTTTAAAATCGCCTTACCGGATTTGAGCAAAAAAATGTGGTCGGTTTTCAGATTTGTCGGCAGCCCAGTACATTGACAGTACGGGAATCCAAAAGGAATCTGCTGGAACATAGAATATGGGTGTCTATCTACAAACAGAGGGCCGGCGGTTTAGAAATCCAACAATAGAAATTCCGTGCTGTGTAGACTACATCCCAGATTTTCTATTGCGGTCTATAGGGCACTGGTTACAGTCGGATTGTCGGCGGATTCTAAGTACTGAATCTGCTGAAAATCCGACCACAAACCAGTGCTGTGTAAATATAGCCTAATAGACATTTTTAAAAAAAAAAAAAAATCACACATTCTTTTTTTGAAATGAAACTTAAATTTGGAGTTTGCCATTCTTTGTTCCTGTGATGCAGAGGGCATTCTGTCCATATGTTGTCAAGTGACGGCCAGAACACCCTGTGACATATAACCTCTGCAGAAAACGCTTCAAGCATTTTCTAGGTGCCAGATATAATCATAAATGTCTCTTCCAATTATTACTGTTAATCCAAAGGCATCTGAAGCAGAACGAGTAACACATATTCTGCTGGAATTCAGTTATTTCCTCACATGGGAGCCTTGTCAAGCCACTACTTGGCCTTGGGGCAGACAGACAAGAAAATCCGGCCTTGAACATAACTGTTTCCAATGAAAAATACAATATATTCTCTTACACAGAGAAACTAAGTGCCTTGTATTACTGAAACTAACATAACTGGGCATAGTGCTATATATGGTAAAAAAAAATGTAATGGGTAATTTTTTGCACAAGCACTCACAATATGGCATTACCATTTTTTTGAAGCACCCTATAAGAAAAAAATCATTACCACCTGAATTACAAATGACTTCATGTGACACCTTGTGTAACAAATTTCACACAATTTTTGCAGCAGATTCAGCAACGGACAGGAGCATAACTAGAATCCATAGGGCTCCATTGCAAAATGAGATGGGTCTCATCACTTAATGACAGGAAACTAAAACAGCAGCATAAAAGTAATAATTAAAGATACAAATATTAGCATCAAATATTTGAGAACTCACAATGTACTGCCAGACAGCAGAAAGCCACTAACTTGTTTCACCCTACAAAATGACGTAATGTTTTTGGACATGAGTGGGTCCCCTCTGGTTGTTATGCCTGCTATGGCTATAGTTACACCCATGGCCAAAGATATCTCTTACTGCCATGTAAAATCTACAGACAATTCCACAGTATAGTTCCCAGATAATGCATGGATTTTATTTTACGGCTATGTTGAATTTTTATGCTACACATGAACCTATCCCTAGGCAAAGCTGTGTGTTTTTCATGTACTGTCATAGAGTGCTATATTCTTCCCAATGGTATGCTATCTGTGGTATAATATGGATTTGTACAACAAAGATTCATAATACGGTTGAGTGCATGGGTACTAAACTGGGTCAAAATGGCCCACCAGACTACCAAAGAATAATCCAGTGGGTCTATGCTCTGTCACAATAATATACAACTAATATATCTGGGTACTAAAGGTCTAGCAAAAGATATCCTCATCAACCTAATCACCAAGAATCCTTTTTAACCCTGCATTTGCAATGATTACTATATTGATTCATCTTACCTCAGTCCTGTTTTCTTGGTTTCACTTTGAATTCAGGGGCGTGTTTACTGGCTTCCACTAGGCTGCAGTAGAAGCCAGGTCTGTAGCTATAGCAACCAGTGCTGGCAGCCTATCAGAAGAGATCAAACAGGTCTGTAGCTATAGTGACCTGAGGAGCTGATGCAGCCCATACAAGAGGGGATATCTCAGAATAGGTAGGATACTGTTAATGGACACATATTGCAAAGTGACTTGTTTTTGCAAGATCTTTAACATAAAAAGCAATCCTTGTAGTGAGACAACCCCTTTAATGCAATAAGTGTGCATTCATACAAGGTCTAGAAGAAGATATTTTCTCACATGCTGCACTCCATTCCCTTGCCGTAAAACTGCTAATCCATAGGAATTTCACCGGCATTGAATTCTTCTCACTTCCAGAGACAAGAGGATTTCAGACACACTCCTCTTCACCCTGCTGCTGTAGACAGCCCAAGCCTAATTGTTTATTGTCTCAGAACTCTATGTTCTCCCTCCAAACTCTACAGGCAGCCAATGGAGAAGTGAAATCTCACATTAATATCAGACAAGCGTGTCTTGAGTTGGTCTGGAAAATACTGTAATTGTAGCTGAGATTCACCAAGGAAAATCAGATTCATATCTCTTTATCATGCCAGTCTAGTAAACAGACATGAGACAAATCCTACTCTCGCGGCCACTAGGTGCACACTGCTTTTGCTGTGTGAGGATCAGATTAGCAGTAAGACTAGGTCTAGACGGCATTGGACAAAAAACTCAGTGAAAATCAAATCCTAAAACCGTTCATAAAACTGAGTTTTTTTGTCCAGTGCTCCAAAAGCGCACCAAAAAACGTGCCAAAAAAACGTCCAGCAGTTTATATGGTAAATTTTCTGCCCTGTTCCGGCTTTTTTTGCAATATGTTTAAAAAAACGACCTGGAGCAGAAAAAAAAACATTCTGTGGAGACTACATAACTTTTTTACTATTAAAATCTAGTGGATCTGTTTTCATTTTTTTTTTCAGTGGTTTCAGAAAACGAAAAACCGACCGAAAACCTGTGCAGTGGAGACATAGCCTAAGGGGCCGTTCACACGGCTTATTTGGCCGCGGATTGGCGACGTACTGCGCGCTGGATTTGCGCTGCAGTACGGTGCCAATCCGGCGCAGTAATTACGGTAATCCACCGTTCTCATAGAGAATAGTGGATTCCGTCACTCCTCCCCGCTCGGCGAAGCCTCCGGGCGGGGAGAAACTGACATGCACATTATTCAGGCACAATACGCGCCGTAGATAATGAAAGTTTATGGGGCCGGCGGGCCGCGCCCCCGCACCCGCCCCTTATTCAAGCCGGAATTGCGAGCGCAATCCGCGTATACGCCGCTAGAAAGTGACATGTGAATTATCTCCCCCCTCGGCGTATTCGCCGAGCAGGGAGAGGAGACGTAATCCATAGTTCTCTATGAGAACTGTGGATTACTGTAGTTACCAGGACGGATTCAGCCCGTAATTGGCGCACTCCGGCTAGTAATTATGGACCGAATTACGTCCCGCAGATGGCCATGTGAACATAGCCTTAGGGCCATTTAACACGGCTTATTCAAGCCGTAATTGCGAGACGTATTCCGCCCGCAATACGGCTTGAATAAGGGGTGGGGGTGCTGCCCGCCGGCCCATAGACTTTCATTATCAACGGCGCGTATTCCGCCGGGATAATGAACATGTCAATTTCTACCCGCCCGGCGGATTCGCCGGGCGGGTAGGAGAGACGGAATCCATAGTTCTCTATGAGAACTATGAATTACCGTAATGGCTGGGACGGATTCCAGCCGTAGTGCAGCGCAGTACGGCGCACAATACGGCTGCAATCCGTGCCCAAAATAAGCCGTGGGAACGGCCCTTTAGGGTGCTTTCACACAGCACAGTTGTGGTGCAGTTTTAAGGGTGCTTTAACATGTGCGTTTTTGATGCGTTTTTTGTGCAGAAAGGCACAGCAATTAATGCTGTACATTGCTGCACAAAAAACGCATCAAAAACGCACCAAAAATGCACCATGTGAAAGCAACCTAACTGCGCTCCAATTAAACTACCTTTATTACCAGCAAGCTTCTTTCAGTTGTCTAAATTGTTCAGAAAGATGTTTCAAGTAAGTAATCAATTACTGTGTTTGAAGTCTTGTGGATTACACACACTAATTGATTACTCACTTTCCAAACAGTTTAGATAAGTGAAAAAAGCTTGCTGGTGATAAAGGCAGTGTAACTAGAGCGGAGTTAAAGGAGTTGTCTCATTATGAGCTTTCAGCCTGTCAGTGAGCCTGCTAAGTTGAACTGAGGGGCGTGCTTCTTGGTCTGTCTCTTCTGCTCCCTCTTCCGCCCTCCCATCAGCACACAGGCAGCTACGTAACTTCTATACAGGGGAGGGGGAGGGGTTTTTGCGCCGATTCACCCTGGGTCCTGCCGGTCGTTGAAGGAAGGGGGGGTTAATCCTTGGGTGTAGAAGTTTGAAGTGTTTTGCTAAACGGGGGGGGAAAAATTGCCTAATCCCTGTTAGTTAAATTTTACTCTCCAAAAAAAGGGGGTTTTTTTTTCTACTCAGGTTTCCTAAAAGGGAAAAACCAAAATATCAAATGCGATTTTAGTTTTTGGGTTTTAGTCACGCCAAAAATCAGTTAAAGTAAAGAACAGGACCATGCGTAAACATCTTCTGTTGTTAAGAGCAGGGGAATAGGACCACAGGTTATCCAGGCAGACGGAAAGAATTGATCCCCCCTCCCCCCTTCCCGACAACAAAAACATTCTGTGGGGACACTCTCACCCGCCTTCTAAAAGTGAGGAGTCAAAAAGATAAAAGGAAAAAACAAAGGTGGTGTAAGAGAGGGGGGAAAGGAGTGTGTCTCAAACTCTCAAAAAGTGGGAAATTTGTTGAAAAATTAAAAAAGTGCTTTTTTTCAAGATTATTTTAATTAAAAAAAACTTGAAAAGGAACAAACCTTTTAAGGAGAAGGGCTCACACTTGATTAGGCACACTAATTTTAAAGCAAAAAACCATTGCAAGAAGTATTTCCTAATTTTACAATCGGGAAATAACCCTTTAGCAAAGGGGAAATAACTTCATGATTGGGCCTGAAACCCCCTGGGTTTTTTGGTCGGGGCCCCGGGGCCAGGGGCCGGTACGACGAAAACCATGGTTTTTTTGACCAAATACTGCTTTTCTTATCACTAGGTAAACTGGGTTTATTCTGTGCGGGGTTGATTGATTCCGGGCCCAACGCCTGGGGCCAGGAATCTTCCAGCACACTCGGGTTAACTTTTTCCCTTCTTGAGTGACGCTTTCTTCTCCTACGGGTTTTTTGTTCCTTTCTTCGTTCCTATATAAGGTCTCTGCTTCATTCCTGTTTTCCCTGCATTTTGGGGCCATTCCCCTATATTTCACCTGCTCTCTTGGGTTACCTCTGTATTTACTTTTCCTTTGTTGGTTCCCGGTTACTCTCTGCCTCACGATTCTGTACTTCGCTGTCCATGTGTTACCGACTTTGGCCTGCCCGACTACGTTTACTTGTTCTGTGTTGGTTTGTCTCTGTTTGTGTTTTCACTGTGCTCAGTGCAGTTATCAGTCATCTGGTTGGGGCCGACCTGTTAAGGAGTCGGGTTCCCCAAAAGGCAGGGACAGAGGCTGGGACCAGTGTCAGGGCCTCACTTGTCTGTGTTTTTGTGTGCGTCCCTGACCGTCCATGACAAATTCAGTAATACAACCCTACATGCCAACTCCCCATTTTTGGCGGGGGGTCCCGCTATTTGGGGTCCCCTCCTGCCCTCCCGGGGGAGTTGACATTTCTCCCGCCGCCAGCAGGCGGCGGGGGTCCTTTAAATGGCCGCGGCGCCGGAGTAGCGCTGGTGCGCTACTCTGGTGCCGCCGTTCCGACGGGCGGGTGAAGTGGGCGCAGGGTCCGCTCACCCGCCCGCGGTCTCATTGTGCCTGGAGGAGGCAGGAGGGAGCGCTCCCTCCTCCCTCCTCCCCCTGTATGTCCGGCATCTGTGCGCGCGGTACACACAGATCAGCGGCGCAGGGGAAATGACGCGCGGCTGCTCTCATTCCCCCTGAGTCGCTGAGGAGATCGGGCAGGAGCCTGGCCGGAGCTGCAGGAGCCTGGTCAGGTAAGTGGAATTTATTATTTTATTTTTATTAACTACATGGGGGGGCTCTGCCTGGCTACAATGGGGGCAACTACCTGGCTGGCTACAATGGGGGCAACTACCTGGCTGGCTACAATGGGGGCAACTACCTGGCTGGCTACAATGGGGGCAATACCTGGCTGGCTACAATGGGGGCAACTACCTGGCTGGCTACAATGGGGGCAACTACCTGGCTGGCTACTAAAGGGGGCAACTACCTGGCTGGCTACTAAAGGGGGCAACTACCTGGCTGGCTGGCTACTAAAGGGGGCACTACCTACCTGGCTGGCTACTAAAGGGGGCACTACCTACCTGACTACTAAAGGGGGCACTACCTACCTGACTACTAAAGGGGGCAACTACCTGACTATTAAAGGGGGCACTACCTGGCTACAAAGGGGCAACTACCTGGCTAACAAAGGGGGGCATCTACCTAGCTACAGAGGGGGCATCTACCTTGCTACAAGGGGGCATCTACCTGCCTGTAAGGGGCACTACCTGGTTATGGGGGGCTACTACCTGGCTATAAGGGCATCTACCTGGCTTTCTTCCAAAGCCATTATGTAGTTAGGCGGAGTGGGTGTGGCTTTTTGAAGGGGCGTGGCACACAAAAAGATGGGCGTGTCCATGCAAACTTTTGCCGCGGCGCGCATAGCGCGCCGCCCTCTTTAATCTCCTGCTTTTCCATTTTCAAAAGTTGGCAACTATGAATACAACTGAGTAAAGTCTTACAGCCTTCTGCATTTTGCTGATGGAAATATTACAGATTTTTGAATCCTACAAAGCCCAGAATATTATCAGATCTCACCACTGATAAAAAAGAGAGGAACAGAATTACTAGGGCTACATTCACACCTGTATTGGAGATTCAGTCAGGAGCCTCCATCATAGATCTTAATAAAGACAGAAAATATGTTGTCACTTTAAATGGCGGACATCATGACAGAAACCCAATGGACTCCATTATATGTAATAGGTTCTGTTTGGCAATAGACACAGCACTAATGTTATTTTCAGTTTTCTGTTCTTATGGAGGAACAGAAACCAGAAATAGTAACAGAGATGTGAAAATAGTCTTATCTTGTCTAACTCGACTGACTAGTCCAGGTTTACATTGTTTTAGGATACACCAAATTTTTCACAATGACTGATGCTGTATGATAAATCTGATATGATAAAACAGTTAGACACTGTTATCTAAGTTTACACCAATTGCTGTTTAGCTTACTGTACTATATTCTGCTCCAAAATTGTGCTGGTGAATGGCATGATATTCAGGGTAGGAATACACGGAGCAGTCAAGGTGCGAACCACTGCAGCATCCTACAATAGGGATTTTCAATGAGTGGCTTATTGCAGATAAGGGTGCTTTCACATGGTGCATTTTTTGGTTCATTTTTTATGTGTTTTTTATGCGTTTTTGTGCAGGAAGGCACAGCAATTAATGTACATTGCTGCACAAAAAACGGCAAAAATCGCGATTTTACCACGATTTTTCTTGAGATTTTTGCTGCGATTTTTGTGCAGCTATGTACATAATTATTTGTTGTGCCTTCCTGCACAAAAAACGCATCAAAAATGCACCAAAAACGCACCGTGTGAAAGCACCCTAACACCAACAAAACCACATGGCCATTAACAATCAAAGAAACTCATTAAAGGTCATTGAATTTTGCAGGAGTTCACCTGAAAATCCATACAGCTGCTCAATAAGTTGATTGAAAATGTCTGTTGTTGAGTGTCACAGTGGTTCTTGGCCACGCTGCAACCGCGTCAAGACTCCTCAGGAATTTTAATCCTGAAAGCCAAGCCCCCTTTGCCACTAAGGTTTTGTTCATAAATGAATTGGAGATTCTGAACCTCCGTTGCATGTTCTATGGGGAATGTCTGTCTAATCAATGGACACCATTGCGAAAAATCCTATAGACCCATTGTAATCGATAGGGTCTGGTGTTCATTGTGAAATTGATCCTTTTATGTCCATTTTCACCTCTGCAACAGAGGTTCCAACACAGATGTAAACCAAACCTGAGTCATATCCACTGTCAAAATGAGAGACTGAACCAGACAAGCTACAGATAGCTGATTTTTGTTTGTGACACATTTGTTTCATAAATGTATTTAATAAATGATGCAACATTTTGCATTAGGAAAGCACCAAATTTTGGCTTTTAAAATCTCCAGGCACAAAACCATTAGTAAATTTCTCCTCTAGTTACTATTAAACAGTAACTATTTTATTGCCAGCAATAGCATGAATCTATAAAAGTGTCATTAAGAATAAACAAATGTATGAGGAACTTGCCATAAATGAAAAGAAAAATAGTTTCCCATATGAATTTCTATCTGAAATTAGTGGAAAATACAAATAACAATAGAGCAAGATATGCAAGAGACGCCTGTTAATACATTTGGTGCATCTTTAAGCAGCCACAAACTAAAATCTATGCCAGCTACGGCAGAAATTTGCTCACGTAAAATATTATAAATATGGTGGGTTGTAACAGGGAAGGCAAAAAGTGGATTGGCACTGGAATTGTTGCTAAAATCCAAAATCCATTTATTGAAAGACTACAAAACAGCCACAAACAAACGTGTGCAAGGAGAGATCAGAGGGGTGGTAGGCTGACGCGTTTCGGGCTACATACTGCCCTTAATCTTAGGATTTTGGATTTTAGCAACAATTCCAGTGCCAATCCACTTTTTGCCTTCTCTACGATTTGTCCTGTGCGTCTCATGGAACACGGATTTGAGCACGGAGCTGCTAATGAACATTGAGAATATCTACATAGAGGTGAGCTGGTTGTTCCCTTTCTTATTATCTTGGGTTGTAACAGGCTATGACCCTCACATCAAAAATACATCAAATTTCAGTTTTTCTTGTTTAATAAATTTGCAAAAATAGCTACATTTTTTTTCTTTCAAGATGTGGAGGGTGGGGGGGCAGAGTGTAAATTAATGAGCAAAAAAATTAACTGTTTTGAACTTACCAAATGGCTGCAATGAAACAGGGTGAAAAATTTAAAGGAGTCTGAATACTTTCCGTACCCACTGTAACTGATGCTTCATAGGGGCCACCATGCCGGTGCACCTGAATTGCTGTGGTAACCACATTCAGTAGAGCTGAAAGAAGTGTCAATGGACAAAACCACGGCTAGAGGGGAAGTGAAGATACAAATAAAGAAAGCACAATGACAAAACATGGAAATAATACAAAGAAATATTAAAAGGGAGAAAAATGAGATAAGAATAATAAGATAAAAATCAAATGAGAAAAATTAGGTGTTCATAAATGAGGTGTACATAGCTTTATTGGCATGTTTGTCCATTTTGCTATATTGATCACTTTTGTACCCTATTATTGTTCACACATACATATATAATTAATTTAGGAACACCTCAACAGCTGCTCTTGTTAACTTCTCAGAATTTAACCTGTTTGGAGGGTGGAAAAGGGTAATCTACAACCTGTACAAGTACTCCATTGTGTATTATCTTCCTTAAAAGACTGCCACCTTATGGAACTTATTTATGCTGCTGTTTTGCTATTAAAGAGGTTCTCAACTTTAGGCAAGCCCTTCTTTTTAAAAGTGTCTCCTTGCTAGGAACCCCAGCAATAAGCTATAGTTTGCTGGAAAACCTGACACCAAGGGCCACATATATGAAAACTGTCTAGATCTAAAACTCACTTTGTTGTATATAACAACCAATCCGAGCCCCCCCTCTCATTTTTCCAGAGCACTGTATGAAATGAAAGAGGGGCTCTGGTTGGTTGCTATGGGCAACAAAGTGAGTTTTAGACCTAGACAATTTTCATACATGTGGCCCCAAGTGCTTCAAGGGCTTTTCTCTCTACAATGATTAGCTTTTAACATGTAGGGACATATGAATGAAGACTATTACCGCATACATTGCTGTTTTGATTTTGCTTTGGTCAGGACGTTAAAGGGTTTGTATCATTACATTAAATGGTCTTCAGAATAAGGGGACAGTGAAAACAAGCAACTTTGCAATTGGATGTCATTTGTAAAACTGTCTTGTTTTCACTGTCTCCCTTATTTTCGTTTTCTGCAAACACTGTTCCACAGTGCCAGTCGGATCCCACCTACTTTCATTTCATTGGCTGACGGCTCTACTAATTTACATTCTGTCTGACCCCCGGTTGTATTCACAGGAGCATGCATTCCTGCCTCTCTCACTCAGATTAAGGGGCCGGCAACAATTTCACTCTGCAGAGCCAGCAGCTGCATAGTAATGCTATGTTCACACGGCTTATTTCAGAACGTATTTACGTCGGATTGCCGATCGTAAATACGTTCCGAAATCAGTTGAAAATCAGTTGGAAATAAGTGTCACTAAGTGTGGCACGTATTTCGCGACTGATTTACAATCCCCATTCATTATATGGTGTAAATCCGTCGCGAAATCCGGCCCAATAATTGACATGCACAGTTTTTTCCAGCCGTTTTGCGGCCGCAAATACGCGGCGGCAATACGGCACGGAAATACATGTCGTCTGAACGACGACACATATTTCCCATTAAAACCAATATTAAATAGCCTGCAACTTATTTCAGACTGATTTCGGAACGGATTTACGATCGTAAATACGGCGGCAAATCCGTTCCGAAATAAGCCGTGTGAACAAGGCCTAACACTGCAGCTGCTTCTACAATCAGAAAACAGCAGAATTGTGCCTCGGTGCTTAATGCTCCTGCGTGTAAACATAGAATGGAGACAAATATGTGCTGCTCTGGATGAGTTCATAGAAGACTGGATTCAACTGTAACAAACCTCCAGCTGTGAGAGGAGAAGAGATCAGTGCTCTGAGTTCATAGAAGACTGTCTAGACTAAATGCAGGCCTGTGGTATGTAAACATACAGCTCTTACAAAATACGACTGCAGAGGGAGCGGAACGACACAGTGCCCTGTGGACTCAGACAGAGAGTGGGGGGGGGAGAGCACACTGACTCGGGAGCGAGCCTGAACAGTGAAGGGGGGGATGATGTCATCCCTTCAGTTAAGAAACACCCAGCTTCGAGGGAAAGAAACGCCCCTTGATTTGAAGAGCTAAGAAACTGAGAGTACAATGAAACACACAAACTGATGAAGCGCTACATCCCCGTGAAGGAAAGCAAGGTTGAAATTCGGGTAGAAGGACGACACAGTGTGGACTCACACAGCGGGGGGGGGACGAACTCACTGACTCAGGAGCGAGCATGAACCGTGACGGGGGGGGTGGGGTCATCCCGCTTCAGTTAAGAAACACCCAGCTGGGAGGGGAAGAAACGCCCCTTGATTTCAGAGCTGAGAAAATGAAAGTACAATGAAACAGACGAACTGATGAAGCGATACTCCCCTTTAAGAAGATTTTATTTCAGCTTAAGAGTACACAAGTTCCTCCTCATTGCCAACCATCTCTTCCCACCTCTTTTTCCTCTATTTCTTATCTGATTGCTCCACAAGCTGCTGTTCAACCTCAGAGTATGTTTACTTAAAGGGGTTTTATCGCTACAAAAAATCATGACTCAGATTATGGGGACAGTAAAAATAAGCTCTTTTGGAATTGGTTTGCATTACCTCAGTCACTTGATTTAGCAGATATGAGCTTTTCTGTAACTCTGTATTCTGTTTCTGCTGCTGCTGGTCGGGGCACGCCCCCTGGCCAGATCCTGCCCACCCCTAGACACGCCCCCTGCACTGTGATTGGCTGGCTGACATTTCATTCAGCCTGTTGGGATAGGCCCCCAGGCAAGAAATGCCCCGGCCATGCCCCCTGCGCTGTGATTGGCTACCTGCACACAGTGCTATAGAGTCTCCTGCCTGTTAACAGGAGGAGAGGAGGAGGGGGAGGGCAGTGTGCATTGCCCCCATATAACCCAGTCTGCTGCCTGGTAACAGAGAGGGAGGGGGGCAGTGTACATTCCTCACAAGTGTTTCATCAGTTCAGGCTGACTATATCTGCTTATAGCACAGCAAGGAGCTTGTGGAGTCAGCCTGAAGCTCTGCAGACACAGAAGCAGCATGCAGGAGGCTGTATAGCTGTCCTCTCCAGACATCCTTCTGCTGCCACTGCACAGTCAGAATGATGATGTCACAAGTCTTCAGTGAGGAGAGACACGCTTCCTGGGAGGGGAGACACGCCTGCTGACAGGAGAGACTCGCCCCTGGATTTCAAATTCAATCTCAGAGAATTAGTTTAAGAGCACGAACAGTTCAAACGATAAAACTCCTTTAAGTACGTGACAAGCTTTCACCCTTTAGAGCTAGGTAGCCTTGTGTACTACAGTTCTAAATCTCCTGCACTCATGTCAATGAAGCAGGAATGGCTAGGTACAGCAGAGCTCATATGTCAATCACTGCTATAGAACCACTCATAGCCTACCCAGGAACTGCAAGTCTAAAGCTAGCTGTGGCTCTATGAAACTGCATGTTGAGCAAACCCTTTTAATTTCCCTACAGCACCACCATGGGGGAGTTTAGGCTACACACAATGTCCATTCAAATCCATGTGCTTATTTTGTAATACAGGACAGGACAGGACAGGTTTTGCAGAGTGAGAGATGCTCTTTGTAATCACTTTTCATTCTGCCCAAGAGATAAGCATATTGAACAGAGAACTATAATGAGTTGCATAAAAATGTTTTTTTTTTTCTAAAATGGAGAAACCATGGTGTTACTTATGAGGATGCCCTAAGATGCTGCTGTGAAATGGGAACATGGGGCATTATGTTATGTATTAATGCAATTTCTTTGGGGTTGGCAACATGGTGGTGGGTACATCTGTCCTCCTGCACCAAGACAACTACACTAGTCAGGTAGGGCTAGCATGAAAGATTGAAAAGTGAACGTATTTTGAATGTGACCAATTAATGGCTAAATTTGGGAAAATGTTCAGCATGTCAGAGTTGTAGTAATTACCATTAGCATTTCACAGATAAGCAGCATTGTTTGCAGTTCTGCTTTGCACCTGAAAAAACATAGAAGCTCATATCACTTCTACTTTCCTTAGTGAATAAAGTAAAAAAAAAAAAAAAAGATTTGTTTGAATTCCATGTTCCGAAGCGTTTCATCTTTTCAGCTTTTAAATAGTGACTGGGGTGAAGCCAGGTTCTCCTCCATCAGATTGATAGAAGCAAGCACATGCAGGTAGTTACCAGGCAAAGTGCCAGGAGTAATATTTTCCCAAGGATGATCTGTATTTGTAATGTAATATAAGAAAATAAAAATTGCATACCCCGCATTCTTAGGACAGACAGTCTCTCCTACTAATTACTTCTCCCTTTCTCTGTTCCCAACACACCTGGTGGGCATGGAGTATTAATTTAACAAATGACCGACTGTGTCTTTCAGTTTGGTATTCATACACAGGGCTGGAATACAATACAGAATCTGTAGACCAAAAAAAGTAACTGTCTTCAACAGAAAACTCCTTCCATTTCCTTTGCCTGGCAGCAATATCGAGTCTGAGATATCGAGTGTGAGATGTAGCAGGAAGAAACCTCAAGGCGCTCATGGTGTGTTTAGGAACTGCTAACACTGGGATATGAGCATTTTTCTGTGCCCAGGAGGTATGTAGAGGTGCCACCTGGCTCTAGACAGAACAAACAGACCAAAAATAACAATAAAAAAACTGGAATAAGCAAACACAAATTAAAATATATTTTATTACCAGATGTATCACTTACCTTATTCATAATGGCTACAATTTTTATAGGAATGGGCAAAAACCATGCAAATTTCTTTGATTTGCTTCTGCCAAAGTGTAACAGTCTGGGAAAAACTGGTTACTCATTTTTGGGTTCATGTACGGAGCCTGTATGACTCCTAAAAGCTCCTCTGAATGTTCTCCCCTAGAAGCAGTGCAAAATGTAATATATGCGAAAGCCAAAGAAGATAATTGTAGATCTCTATATGGACTCTAAGGCTATGTTCACACAGCATAATTGCAGCGCATACAGTACGGCCACAATTATGCCGGGTGATTTGTGAGTCACGCTGATCAGCGCGTACTCCCGTGGTGGTGGGGCCAGCAGTGCGCCAGCCCCATTGACATGCATTACTCGCAGCGCGTATTCTCCGCAAGTAATTGGCATGTCACTTATCTCTCCGCGCGTACAATACAATTGTATTGTACGAGCGGAGAGAGGAGGCGTAATCCATAGTCCTCTATGAGAATTTTGGATTACCGTAATTTCAGCGCGCATCTCGCTCGTATTAGAGCGCAATAACGACGTGAAATGCGCGCCTAAATTAGCCCGTGTGAACATATTAATAAGCAATAAAGGGCTCGTGCCCCTCTGTGGCAGTCCTATCACAGCTTTAAACTGATAAAGCCATAATACAGCTGCCCTTATGGCTAATATAAAACCTGAGTGTATGGAGTATGACAAAAGTATTCAAGAAGGACCCAAAAGAAAATCTCTGAGTCAACTAAATCTACTGAATACAGAAAATATTTTCTTAACCTAATAGCGACAGGTGGGCATAATTTTTTGGCGCGCTCGTTATTTCCTCCCCGCTTTCCAAGAGCAATAACTTTTTTTATTTTCATCTACATAGACAATTTAGGATTTGTTTTTTCTTCAGCGAGATGAACTTTTTAATGGTACCATTGACCGTACCATAGAATATATTGGGAAAGCAAAAAAAAATTGTAAGTGGGGTGAAATGTGAAAAAACACACACATCCCATTTTTTGTGGGGATTTTGTTTTTAAGGCATTTACTCTTTAGTATAAATGATGTGTTACCTGTATTCTTCAGGTCGGTTTGATTCCGGTGAAATCATATGTAGTTTTCGTACTTTTAAAAAAAAACATTCTTTATTTTAAGTGCCATTTTCTGCGACCAATAACTTTTTGGTTTAACAAACTATGGATCTGGGTGAGGACATGAGCAAGTGAGCCCGTTACTCATATGTTAAATGTCGATAAGGGGTTAAAGACAAGATGAAAAGTTGGCTACACTATAGCATTTTTGCCAACTTTTGAAAAATGTCTTTAAACCATGTCCCTTTTACACACTACACCTGGTTTTACAGGTCACGTATCTTTTCTCAGACCCTGCTAACACGTATAGATCAGAAGTTATGTCAGAATTTCTTAAGAGCCTTATTTTTTTATTATTTACTATGTTTTACTGTTGATGGAACGATGCAAGTGCATTTTATTTGTGTGACAAGGTGCGATGGTCATTGGTACCAATGGGAATTTTTTTAAAGATATTTTGAAAAAAGGAGGGGCTTTTCGCAGGACTAGCCTCCAGTAGTCCAGATATGCCAATTGTTTGGGAGTATCCCTTGGATTTCTGCTGCAGATTAGCAACAGATTTTTTAAGAGAAAAATCTGTTGCCTAAACATGGCCTTGAAGTTAATTATACATGTAGAAAGCCGCTTTAAAAGGAGCCATGGATAACAATAGAGAGGAGAAACACTAGTGTGCACACACATTTACTTGCTGATTTCATAAATAGTTTTAGATTGGGTTTAGCAGAATACTTTTCACCCTCCCTGATGAGCTTGTCTAGACAAGCTGCCCGCTCTCTATCCCAACAGAAAGCTAGAAACCATTCCACAAATCCTCATTTTCTTCTCTTGTCTTCTGAGTTTTAAAGTGTCCATAAAGCAGCACTGCAGTGCTATATAATTCATTAAGAGCACTGTTGACTATTCTTTTACCCCTTCCTCCTAAGGCTAGGTTCACACGGCTTAACTGCGGGACGTAATTACGTCCCTCAATTACGCCGTGTGGCCGTGGGCAGGGCAGGAGCGGGGGAGTGAGCGGGGGCCGGCACTTCGCCGGCCCATAGACAATCACTGCTATACGCCGCGAGAAAGTGACATGTCAATTATCTCCCCGCCCGGCGGATTTGCCGGGCGGGGAGAGGAGACATAATCCATAGTTCTCTATTAGAACTGTGGATTACCGTAATGAATGGGCCGTTTTCAGCCCATAATTTGCGCACTTCGGCGCGTAATTACAGACCGAAATACAGCCCATTTTAAGCCGTGTGAACATGGCCTAACACAGCAATTCAACAACACCAAGTAGCACACAGGGAAAAAAATTTAAAACTTTGCTGTTCCCATGATGAAATTTCTTTGTTGGTCAGTTGCTGCCTAATTGCCCAAGATAATGTTATCCTACGAGGATAGCAATGGCTCCTAATATTTTTGATTCTAAAGAATTTGGACAGCTCATTGGTGGTGGGGTGCACTTGTACACAGCAACTCAGCGACTGCCCAATCCTGATTTGTCTTTAGAAGTGTTTTTAAAAAAAATAGAGCTAACAGGAGGAAGCTGGGTGTTGTGTGGCCACTGCCACATGTGCTACAATTAAAGTCTTCTGCTGCCTCGTTCAGATGTAAAAAAAAACAAAAAAAACAACAACAACAAAAAAAAATGGGGGGTTCCTTGGAACGTAAGTGGCAGTGCAATAGTCCCCTGTGAGAGCAGGTTGTTGTGTGGCAATCACCTTCACCTGCAGAGAAAGAAATCTACTCCTCCTCCGTTTGGGAGAAAAAGAGACATTGAGTTGCTTAGAGCAAGGGTGTCAAACTGCGGCCCTCCAGCTGTTGGGAAACTACAACTCCCATCAGGCCCACTGTTATAGATTATACAAATGAATGATGGGAGTTGTAGTTTCCCAACAGCTGGAGGGCCGCAGTTTGACACCCGTGGCTTAGAGCCTTAAATGCAGCTGAAGTCCCCTGTCAAAGCCACATATTCTTTGGCAAGTATCCAAGCCAAGATAATTCTCTCGCTTGGGTTGGGCGGCCAAACGACCAGCATGCATGTGAAAGAATAGTCACTGAATATTTTTAAAGGTCGATTAATTCATCATAATGCCATTTTGATCTAGATGTTCTCTAGATCAAGGGTCCCCAATTCCAGTCCTCAAGGCCGAACCAACAGGTCATGTTTTCAGGATTCCCTCAGCATTGGACAGGTGATGTAATTATGCTGCACAGATGATTTAATTATTGTCAGTTCATTCAGTGGGAGATCCTGAAAACATGACCTGTTGGTGGGCCTTGAGGACTGGAGTTGGGGAACACTGCTCTAGATCTATCAACCCTAGTCAAGTTTGTTGCCATTATTTTTGCCAATAGTTTGGCATCACACTTAATCAAGAATTTTCTCTATAGGATTCACAAAAACATTGTAAACTCACATAGAGCATCTCATTTAAAGCTTTTATTAGACCTGCTAGTTTCAGCCTTATTTGATACCACTGGATAATCAACAGTGTAAGGGTATGTTCACACGGGCTGATTTTGGCGCGCATTTTGCGGTGTATTTGCGCTGAAATTACGGTAATCCATAGTTCTCATAGAGAACTATGGATTATGCCTCCTCTTCCCGCTCGCTCAAAACGGCGAGCGGAGAGATAAGTGACATGTCAATTACTAGCGGCTAATACGCGCCGCTAGTAATGAATGTCTATAGGGCCGGCGGGCTGCTGGTCCCCCCGCTCCTGAGCACACAGTGTAATTGCGGGCAAAATACGTCCCCACAATTACACCGTGTGAACATAGCCGAACAGTTCTTTACTGGTGCTTTAACCACATGTGGTTCAGATAACAAATTAACGGATGAATGGGACATATTACACGGCCAGCGCAGGACCGTGAAAAAGAAATCCTGAACACATCATAATTACATTGTGGTTCTGCCATTAACAAATACAAGAACTTGACATGCAGAAGATACAAACCACAATACATCTGTAATGCAACCCTATTGTGTGTCCTCAGCCTTAGTGGATGCCCACCACTTACAACCAAAGATTGGGGCCAGCATAGCATCTGCACTGAATAACTGGGAAATTGAAGAGAAGAGTACAATGTTTTTATAACATTTCATGCAGTTTTATTCATTATTATTTTTTAACCATATAGTCCCTTTAGTGGCATGTTTAAAAATTATGGAATCTCCTTGTAATTTACATTTTTGAAAGAAATAACAGCAAGTTAGTCTGCAGTTTAAAGAGAAAGTGGTTTCAGACTTAATGGAGCGTAGGGGCTTGCCTTATTGAAAAAAACATGGCATTAATGAGAGTTATCAATTAAAACAATGGAAATTATTATAAAACTCCCTCAAGATGGAAATATAGCAGAGTGTGGCAGAGGATGGTGGTTGTTCACAGTCAACCAATTAGGAAGGAAACAAAAGAAAACCATACAGGGAGACCAAAGCAGAAGGAAAACTCAAAGTAATACACCCTAAGTATAGAAAATGTACAACTAAACAAATGAAAAAATATGGGGTCAATTTTTGACACAGTCATGGTTTGTGAGAGAACGGAATAATATCAGTGGCTATCCTCATGAGTGACGAGATTCCATAACTTTTGCCTGCCATTGTACATCGAAGCAAGATGTCTGTCACAAACTGTACTTTTAGTACTGTACTCGCCACCCCCCACTCCGATGTCACATTTTTGCATCCACTCAGCATGTGTTCTAATGCATTGGGTACACTAATGATCATGCCATTAGATTCTAGTGGTATAAGTCCTGGCAAGATCCTATAGTCTATTGTCTGAGCACCAGCATAGCACAGCTAAATTCCTTTGTCTATCTCCGATACATAACCACACCCTGCTGCAGCAACCAAGTTGTGTTTAACCCTCTCTTCTATGCTTTGATAATATGAAATATTATGATACGTCGTGGGCGGTTTCTAATGATGATTTTTATCAGGGCTCGCTGTTTAATGCCAGGTCTCAAACTTACTGCCTGAGTGTCCATGTACAGTCCACAGAAGAGTGCTTGTATTCACTCCTGCCCAGCCCTAGTTATAAGTATTTTTCAGTTCCAAGTCTGATACTGGTTGCTGTTCCTCTTGGTTCCACATAAGACCTATTTCTAGTTGAAATTCCTGGCATCTGAAAATTTCAACCACGTCTGGTTCCATTTAATGCTTGCTCATAGTTGTTGATATAACTGTTCCTGAGGATCTTGCCTTAGGTGCCTAGTTCCAAGCCTGAGCCTGTTCGTTGGTTCTGGTATCAGTAGTACTACTTCTGGTCCTGAATTCTCCGAACTACATTTCTGTCTTGATATTTTGAGTCTACACCTGGTTCCTGTAATGCCACTCCTAGTACTGACAATGCTTCTCTCTCATCCCTTGGTTTTTCATATTCTGACTGCTCTCCTGGTGACAAGCTTTTGCTCCGTTGTTGACCATGCCTCGCTCTCAAATTCTGCCTTTCGTTCTGCTCCTGAATGCTGCATCTCCTAGTTTGGAGACAGCTCCATTTTAAATTAATGACCCTTTGTATCAGCCCCTATCTTGTTTCTGGACCTTATATCTTGCCATCTCCTACTTATGTGCTTCTTGTCACAGTTCCTAGTATCTTATGGTTCTGTCTCAGGCCTGCTGCTGGTCTGATCCTGGTGTCCTGATCCAGGGTTTATTCTCTGGTCGTTCTGGCTTCCAACTGGTGACTGTTCTTGAAAGCCTGACCTAGGGTATATCCTGCAGAGGTACACACCACCTTGCAGGGATTATAGGTGGAAGGCAGCCATCTCTAAGACGCCATACCCAGCACAAAACCAGCTGCATCCATATGCAACTCACAAACTTTAATGAATGTTTCACATTGAGATACAAATCTGATTGGTTTCTTTGAATTGTTTCTGTAATCAGAAATACAGCAACATTACAATGCTCAGCTATACTGAATAGGAGAGTTATGACCAGCTTTGCTTTCTCAATGGAGACTTTCAATGGCCCATTCTCAAGATAGGTGCGAGTTTGAAAGGTGAGACATGTACCTATTACACATTCTCCATTGTAGATTGCACGCTCTCTCTCAGGCAGGTTCAGCTCCCCTTCTGAATCAAGGTGTTAGTGTTATTGCATTTGTCTTATATTATGTACCTGAACCCCTTGGCTTGTACAGGGCCCTGAAACTAATGGCACTCTACAAGACTTCTAATCAATTTATGACATAGTCTATCGATTTGCCATAAAAGTGCGAGTTGGGAAACCCCTTTACAGAGAACCTAACACATCAAACAGGTTATCTGATCTTCTGGCATCATGGTATAAAGCAGAAATAGCTGAGCACATTGATATATACAGTGGGAAAAATATGTATTTGATACACTGGTGATTTTGCAAGTTTTCCCGCCTACAAAGAATGAAGATGACTGTAATTTTTATCATAGGTACATTTTAACAGCGTGTCCCCAAGCCACAGTGCAAATACCGGTCGGAAATTTAGAACGGCATTCGCACTGTTTTCAGGGCGTGCACACAGCCGCCGAGTGACTGCTTTTTTCCGCTGTTTGCGGAGAAAAGCCCTCCCATTGACATGTTCATATTCCGCCCGAAAACTGGGCAGAAGAATGAACATGTTCAATATTTTTCGGACCGCCAGCGGTCTGAAAAACCACCAGGCAGAAAACCCGTGCACTGGGGACTGCTGCACGGGTTTTCCATAGACGTCCATTTTAAGTTTGTCCACCGGTTTACAGACTGTTTTCAAAACCGAAAACTGTCTGTAAAACTGGCTGAAAACCTATAGGGACAAGGCCTTACTATTAGAGACAGAATCTAAAAATAACCCCAGAAAACCACATTGTATGATTTTTAAACAATTTGCATTTTATTGCATTAAATACATTTGTGGTCACTTACCAATCAGCAAGAACTCTGGCTCTCACAGACCTGTTAGTTTTTCTTTAAGAAGCCCTCCTACTCTGCACTCATGACCTGTATTTATTGCACCAGTTTGAACACATGTCCACATAATCACACTCCAACCTCTCCACAATGGCCAAGACTAAAGAACTGTCTAAGGACACCAGGGACAAAATTGTAGACCAGCACAAGGCTGGGATGTGCTGCAGGACAATAGTCAAGCAGCTTGGTGAGAAGACTGCTGGCCCAATTTTTAAAAAATAGAAGAAACACAAGATGACTGTCAATCTTCCTCTGTCTGGGGCTCCATGCAAGATCTTGCCTCATGGGAGAAGGATGATTCAGAGAAAGGTCAGGAATCATCCCAGAACTTCATGGGAGGAGCTGGTCAATGACCTAAATAAAGCTGGGACCACAGTCTCAAAGATTACCATTAGTTACACACTACGGCATCATGGATTAAAATCTTGCAGGGCACACAAGGTCTCCTTGCTTATGCCAGCATGTCTAGGCCTGTTTGAAGTTCAACAATGACCATCTGGATGATCCAGAGGAGGCATGGGATGTGGTCAGATGAGACCAAAATAGAACATTTTGGTATCAACTTCACTCACTGTGTTTGGAGGAGGGGGGAGTACAACCCCAAGAACACCATCCCAACAGTGGCGCATGGGAGTGGAAGCATACTTTTGGAATGCTTTTCTGCAAAGAGGACAGGATGACTGCACCGTATTGAAGAGAGGATGGAGCCATATATTGGAGATTTTGGTCAACCTCTCCTTCACTCAGTAAAAGCATTGAAGATGGGTCGTGACTGGGTCTTCCAGTGGTACAATGCCTCGAAACACACAGCCAGAGCAATTAATTGGCGGCTCTGTAAGAAGCATTTCAAGAGGTCCTGGATTGGCCTAGCCAGTCTCCAGATCTGAACCCAATCGAAATTGTTGGAGGGAGCTGAAACTCAACATAGTCCAGTGACAGCCCCGAAACCTGAAAGATCAGTATGGAGGAGTGGGCCAAAATCCCTGCTGCAGCATGTGCAAACTTGGTCACGAACTGCAGAAAAAGTCTGACCTCTGTAACTACAAACAAAAGTTCTGTTTTTCAATTGTATCAAATACTTATTTTGTGCAATAAAATGCAAATTAATCATACAATGTGATTTTCTGGATTTTTTTAGATTCGGTCTCTAACAGTTGAAGTGTACATACTATAAAAATTACACAGACCTCTCCATTCTTTGTAGGTGGGAAAACTTGCAAAATCACTAATGTATCAAATACTTATTTTCCCCATTGTATGAACAACAGAGTCACTATATAAGAAAGAATGATTCTGCATTGTCAGTTTATGAGTAACACAAGTACTGACTAAAACGGATATGTCTGGAGGCAAAGCAGGTTCTCCATTTTTTTGTCTAAGTAGTGTAGAATAGGCTATTGTTAAAGAATATTAAGGCTGTTTTGCGCTGTATCTACCCATTCTAACTGAAGCGCCTTTTATGGGTTGTTGGTCAACTTGATTCCTCCTTCCACTCTAGTATTGGTTCTCCTAATGCAACCTAAATGTCCCCATGATGCTTCTGGTGTGTTAGAAACAGGAGGGGTGCAGTCTCATTACATTGTACTTGCTCTGCCTCCTATCAAAAGGTCAGCAAGCGATTTAGAGAATTTCTGTCTCCTATCACACCACAGAGTCTCCAGTGTATTTCTGTGAAATACAACTTCAGCCTACCTCTTAGCGATTCTGCCCACCAGTATAGGCAAGTCAGAGGCAGGGGACAGGCTGAAGCAGCATCTAAATGAAGGAAAAACTGGAGATATTGCACACAGCAGAGACGAGCAGCATGAGTCAGAGGAGTTTTAGAAAATGTGCATTTATCATTGTAGGGACTCACCTACCATACCACAGTGCTCCTGGTCTCTTTGATAAGGCAAAATTCTCTGCAGTTACATACAGAGTGAAGAGAGGGTTGAGCTAGGTGGGGATGGGCCGGAGAGCTGCAAGGAAGGGTTTGATTGATAATGATAATAACCCTGTAATTCGAACTAACTCAGCCATATAGGGCCGATCACCCCCTGTCTATGCATAACTGCCATGGGTTGCTGGACTGGTGGCCATTCTGGGAATCAGATGACAACAGCCTATAATGAAAGGGCTATAAGTATAGATGTAACTGACCTGGGATGAAACAAATTACACAGCTAAAATATTGCTGGCAAGTTGGCAAAAAAAAACAAAACTGGATTGCTTTACATTTGCTCTTCACGATTCAGTAACATATGACGAAACCAAGAAAGATCTAAGATTCTTTTTGGTGGAATTCTACAAAGAGCTTACAGATGGATAATGTACATGTATTCTGCCTTTTGTCCCTTTTTTAAAGTACTGTCTTATAAGGAAGATGGAAAGTACTGGTGTTATATATAGTACAATTCAGAGGTCGGCGAATTTGGTCAAGTAGAACATGTTATAAGAACCTTGATACCAATGAAACAAATACTAAATTGTAACATAAGCTTGTTCTCACAAGCAAACACGTTTTTACATACAGTATGAACTTTATTTGAGTTTGACACAACAAAATTCTGATATCAGTAGCCTCACATGTGGTCCATGGTCCACCAAAGGTTTGTACTTAGCAATTCAATGCTTTCGTACCAATGGAAAGGTCTTCATTACTTAAGGCTATGTACCCCCTCTGTACAGCATCAATTAGGTGTGCATTAAAGAATGGTTCAGTCAGGATTTAGGATGATATGATTAATGTATTATCACAGTCTACATTCCCAGTTTTCCCACATTTCCATTCACAAATAAGTGCTAGAAATATGGTAAAAACTAAATCAGAGTAACAACAGGTCCAATTATTTACAAACTCAACACATCCTTGGTCTTTCCCATCATTATTCACAGATTACATTAAATTTGCACTGAAAAGAAACAAATAGACTTTTTCTTTAATGAAAGATCCATTCCTTTCTATTTATAGCATAAATATCATATAAATCTTTTATTACAATAAGGCCTTTAATCTTTAGACCCCATAGTATTCAACATAGTTGGGTTGCTTTTTACGCCATGTCAACCACTGGCACAAAGTCCTTAGATCTCTTAAAGGGTATGTGGAATTCTTAGGGCCCAAAGAGAAACAGTTGAAAAATTCACCCTCTTTTATTATGATTTTTTTTTTACATTTTTACAACAGCCACCTGACTGTTATTTTCTTTGGGAGTGGGGGGCAGTTCCAAATTTTTTGCATTTCAATACTTTAAAAAAGAAATTTAAGCTCCCAAATATCTATTTTGTCCATCCATTCTCTGCTAGGAAGGAGCATGGCACAAAACCGGAACTCCTGCCCAGCAAAGAAGGGTTTCTTTGCTTTTTTTTATTAGTTTTTTAATCAATACAAAAAATATTTCATTGTAAATATAATATATATTTATATATTTATACATATTTTGAATATATTTACATTTATATCCAACAGCGATAATGCTGCATATGTGCTCTGGTGAAGGATGGAAGGGGCTAGGGTGCCGGAATATATTTTCTCAGAATATTACAAAATTAACAAGAAAGGCAAGATGATAAGTGTATCAGCCTTGAGTCCTTAGAAATCCATCTTGGAGCAACTGCATAACTGGCTTCGCCATGCCTGATATAGCTTCCTGTTACTGACCAGGCACATTCTTCCTGCTGTCTCTTTGCATTCATTATCCACTTGGGGTTCATGCTTCTTACCAGCTGTTTTATGCTCACAGAACTGCAAGAGAAAAACAGTGGGTTCTGCCCTGGGCTGTCTTCCCAACATGTGTGTCCACTTTCACGGAAAGGTACACATACTTTGGCGTTCTGCAGAATAAGTCAGTGCTATTAGTAGTGCTCTTTAGAGCTGGACTGCAGAACGCAAGGTGCCTCATGTATTTACACTGCCATTTACATTTTGGAATTTGGGTAGGCAGTGTTCATGTGGCATGGGGTCTGGGGAAAACACAGAATCATCACCAGATGAGGAAGCAGAACATGACGAGTCAGGAAAACTTGGAGAATATTGCTCCAATGGGACACTGAGGTCGAGGTACTCCTATAAAGGGAAATAGAGAATGACATTAATAAACTTAAAATATGCAGTATAAAGTGCATTTAATTAATGAAGGATATAGGAAATCTCACTAACACACGCAAACATATCTTTTTTTCTACTAACCTCATTGCTGGTTAGTGTGAGTATTCGGTCCAAGTCCTCCACTAGCTGTTTGAAAGTAGGCCTATGTGAAGGAATGGCATGCCAACAGTCTCTCATCATCATGTACCTACAGATAAAGGGGTGCACTATTGTGAGGTCTGACAGCATACACTCTACAAGGACATATTATAGGTTGTTAAACCAATAAATTATCTGCATTTGCCAAGAGTGGTAATATATTAGGATAAGCTAATCATTGAGCCAACAAAGTGTAGTAAAATGATATACAAGCAAGGCAGATATAACAGATGTAACTCTGGGTTAGGGATTAACAACCATCATTAATCAGGATGATTTACTAGAAGACAGACTGACAGCAGAAAAGACAAAAAGAGAAACTTTTTCTTAACTATCTCGGGAAAATGTTCCATGGGATGGAACTTCCTTATATTGCAAAAACATTTCTTGCTACTTGTAATTACTAACAATTGGTCTCGCTGTGGCTTTTTTAAACTAAACCCTACATTTCCCATAAGCCTTCTTTTACGCTCTCTCTCTCTCTACACCTTCCCTCTTATGCTTCACCTCCACCCCTGCCATGATGCCAAGTTGCCTTCCACTGTAGTGCTTTTTAGGCTACATGATGTTCACATCTCATGGCACTAACAGTAATCAATAAAGCACCAGGTGCTATGATCAGATGTATTTTATCATAATTTACTTTATCAGACTCCATGGCACTAATTTGATTAGTTTCGCCTGAAACAGAAACTTAATGATAGAATGCTAATGCGAAACCCCCTAATATTTTGTTATCACACCACCACTTACAGTTCATTGGTGCAGTTGGCTGGCTTATCCATGCGATGACCTTCTTTCAGTAGCTTGAAGAGTTCCTCAACAGGAATTCCAGGATAAGGAGAACCTCCCAGGGTAAAAATCTCCCACATTAACACACCAAATGACCAGCTATAAACAGGAAAAAATACCTCATTATAGCAAACATAATAAAGGAAAAATCATTTATTTTATAAGTAATATTAACCATTAAAGGGGTTGTCTCACTACAAGGATCGCATTTTATGTTAAAGAATTTGCAAAAACAAGTCACTTTGCAATATATGTCCATTAACAGTATACTCTTTATTCTGAGATATCCCCTCTAGTATGAGCTTCATGAGCTCATCAGGTCGCTATAACATTAGACCCATTCAATCCCTCATGATAGGCTGCCAACACTGGTTGCTATAGCTACAGACCTGGCTTCTACTGCAGACTAGTAGAAGTCAGTAAACACGCCCCTGAATTCAAAATGAAACCAAGAAAACAGGAATGAGGTAAGATGAATCAATGTAGTGAGACAACCCCTTTAAAGAGGACCTGTGACACCTTCAGACAAGCCTATTTTAGTAAATACCTGTGTTACTTGTATTATAAGAATTATGGAAGAGTGAAGAAATCAGGCGATACCTTTTAGAGGCTAACTGAGGATATTTGATGGTGAGCTTTCGAGAGAACTAGCTCCCTTCTTCAGACATGATGATATACAAGAAATTGAAAATTCACAGGCTTTTTATACACACAAGACATGGACCTTCAAAGGATCTTAGAATTCTTAAACATAACAAAATGCAATATAAGCAAACAAGTCATTTACAACAGGTCAAACATTTAACTATCTGGAAACTTGTGAGGCATGACAGAGGGGTCAGTAAATCTGCCGTCTTATCTCACAGCCATCACGTGTAATTTGTGGCCCTCACTTGTTCACACATAGTTTGACATAAAACTAGCATGGATATTTAACCCATTTTGCAGAGTCTGAAATTTTTGCATTAATTTAAATTCCCATTCCTTTCTCTCCCTCTGCGTCTTAAAGTGTCCCATAAAAACCACAATCTTCAGATCTACAATACAGTGGACCTCTCTGGAGAAGTGTTGTGCCACTGGAAGATCAGTTCTACTTTATTAATAGTGAATTATGTGGGGGAAACAGGGCAAATACTCAGCCTGCTCATGATCTCCCACAGATTCACTATTAATAACAGTAGAACTGATCTTCCAGTGGCACAACACTTCTCCAGAGAGGACCACTGTATTGAAGATCTGAAGATTGTGGTTTTAATGGGACACTTTAAGACGCAGAGGGAGAGAAAGGAATGGGAATTTAAATTAATGCAAAAATTTCAGACTCTGACATAAAACTAGCATGGATATTTAACCCATTTTGCAGAGTCTGAAATTTTTGCATTAATTTAAATTCCCATTCCTTTCTCTCCCTCTGCGTCTTAAAGTGTCCCATTAAAACCACAATCTTCAGATCTTCAATACAGTGGTCCTCTCTGGAGAAGTGTTGTGCCACTGGAAGATCAGTTCTACTGTTATTAATAGTGAATCTGTGGGAGTTCATGCGCTGGCTGAGTCTTTGCCCTGTTTCCCCCACATAATTCACTATTAATAACAGTAGAACTGATCTTCCAGTGGCACAACACTTCTCCAGAGAGGACCACTGTATTGAAGATCTGAAGATTGTGGTTTTAATGGGACACTTTAAGACGCAGAGGGAGAGAAAGGAATGGGAATTTAAATTAATGCAAAAATTTCAGACTCTGCAAAATGGGTTAAATATCCATGCTAGTTTTATGTCAAACTATGTGTGAACAAGTGAGGGCCACAAATTACACGTGATGGCTGTGAGATAAGACGGCAGATTTAACTGACCCCTCTGTCATGCCTCACAAGTTTCCAGATAGTTAAATGTTTGACCTGTTGTAAATGACTTGTTTGCTTATATTGCATTTTGTTATGTTTAAGAATTCTAAGATCCTTTGAAGGTCCATGTCTTGTGTGTATAAAAAGCCTGTGAATTTTCAATTTCTTGTATATCATCATGTCTGAAGAAGGGAGCTAGTTCTCTCGAAAGCTCACCATCAAATATACTCAGTTAGCCTCTAAAAGTTATCGCCTGATTTCTTCACTCTTCTACTACTTTCTATGGCTAACACGGTACAACATTATACTACTAAGAATTATGGAGAAACTTCTAACTCTGTTTTGTGCTGTTCCTCTGTTCTTCTTTCGAGAAATGTTTCACTTAAGCCGTAAGCTCAGTGTTACCATTCCAAAGGGGTTTGTTAGCACTGACTGGACAATGTCATGAATAGGGACAGTTTAGGGATACCCCCTAGTCAGTAACACCTATCTTACAGATTGTTAATTAACTTATTGGGGAAATAACAGGGAAACCACACAAAAAAAAAAAAAAGATTTAAAGAAATGTTCCAGAATTGTTATTTCACAGGGACTACTAAATTCTCTAAAACGGAAATTACATGTTCTTTTTAAAGAGAACGTCTGAGGCCATTTATGCTGGGAACGCTAAATGTAAATGACATATCCACCGATTCTAGTGGTGTGTCAGCGCTACTATTGGTCTACAGCACAACCTGTAATAAAACTAAAAAACATTCACACACAACTCATACGTGCCTGACACCACTCTATGCTGATAGGGTCTCTTCAAGAGACCAACAGTTGTAATGTTAAGCAATACCCTGATCGGCCAGGTACACACTACATAGCTTGGCTCTTCAGATATGAAAAATTACATTCTGCAATATTTAACCATTTATATTACTGCTTCTACTGCATGAGACAATGATTTAATGTGCACCATCATTGGCACGATGCTTTGTGCACAAAGCAACCAAGAGAGTGTGAGACTTTTATACCCATGAATCTGTGTCTAGCAGGTGGAGAACGGCTAATTAAGTCACAACTTACACATCACTCTGATGAGTGTAAACCCGATCAAAAAGTGCTTCAGGTGCCATCCATTTTACAGGCAGCCGACCCTGGATAGAGAAAAGGAACAATTCTAAAACAGTGCAGGATCACATAAATAAATAGGGGCCGGGTCTGGAGACATTAAAGCTATGGGTTTTTGTATACAGTATATGATCTGACCCATCAGAGAGGCTACATTCATTGGTACCGAATATAATAAGATAAGGCACTTAGCTGTTTCTGCAACTACCACAGAGTGTTAATGGGATGGCAACGTGAATGTTCGACCACCACTCATTCACGCTCATTGAAGTCTTGTAAGTGAGAAGGAAAAGTGGGGGTATCAGTGACCAAACATTTGTCACTCATTTGTGGATAGGAGATAAAAACAGTTGGTAGGCATTCCTATCTCACAATTGATGGCATATTGATAGTGTGACAACTACCTTGGGAACGTGTCCCGGTAAGTCTAAGGCCTCGTTAACACGGCTTATTTGGGCACGGATTGGCGCCATACTCCGCGCCGGATTTGCGCTTCAGTACGGCGCCAATCCGTCCCTGTCATTACGGTAATCCACTGCTCTCATAGAGAACAGTGGATTCCGTCGCACCTCCCCGCTCGGCGAATCCGCCGGGCGGGGAGAAACTGACATGCACATTATTTACGGCACATACGCGCCGTAAACAATGCATTGTCTATGGGGCAGGGAGCGGCGTCCCCGCCGCGCTCCGGCCCCGCCCCCGTCCCGCCCCTTATTCACGGCGGATTTGTGAGCTCAATACGGCTCACAAATCCATCGGGAATAAGCCGTGTGAACACGGCCTTAGAATGACGAGCCAGGCGCACTTGCACACTACTCTCCATTCGGTTTTATGCGAGTTCTGAAAACAGCTGAAAACACCATTTGACTCTACTCAAAATGCCCAGACAGACTGGAGAGTTGTGCGCAAGAGCAACTGACTCACTAAATGGACACTTTCTGGATACGTTCCCGAGGTAGGTGTCACCCAGGATAGCATATCCTATTTATAAGCCACCAATGAGCAAGTTGGGAACACCAACTTGAGTAATGTAATAAGTAAAGTCATTTGCTATCTTATATGCTGCACAATATAATAATCATAGGTGTCAATGGTTTATAGGTTCTTTTCACATCAGCACTTTATTCCACTTCATCAAGGCATCCAGAGTTTTTGGATATCATGAATGGTTTTGTCTGCAATCCTATTTTTACCATTATAAACACAGAAGTCCAAAGGAAGCCTTGAAGGCTCAAATTATAAGTCAATTAAATATATGAGACCAGTTGTGGCTAGCATCATAGTAGAGTTAACACAGCCTCAGAGTATGTTCACACAGCATATTGTGGCATGTATAGTACACACCGCAATATACTGGGTGCTTTAAAAGTACACACTTTCCAGCTCATACTTCTATAACACCGACAGCCGACACTCTGACTTTGGCGGGAAGAAGTGACATGTCAATTATTTTCCCCGCCGCGTATTATACGCAGGGGAAAACTTTGGGTAATCATAGCTCTCAATGAGAGCTATAAATTACCAGGCAAAATATGCCTGCAATTACGCCATGTGAACATATCCTTATGCGTAACTTGACTGAATGGCGCTCACTGCCAAACATCTCATATGATGAATTATCTCCCAGAAGAACATAGAGGATCAGCCATGTTGAAACCCAACTACCTAGGTCAGGAGGTCTCCTACACAGTCCCTACAAACAGCAGGTTTGAACACTATTAATTTAATGTATAGGACCATCTTAAGTTTGGCCCCTAAATACAAGAGACATTCTTACATTCCTACAAAACTTACATTTGTTGTTTTCTTATAATAATCTATATTGTTGACATCTCTTGCCAGACCAAAGTCTGCAATCTTCATGACGTTGCTTTCAGTAACCAGTACGTTCCTAGCAGCAAGGTCCCGGTGTATACACTTTGGGAAATTAAAAAAAAAAAAAAAAAAAAAATCAGAATTACCACATGGGTGTCCATATACTAAGGACTTCATATTCCAATACTCCCCACACTTTCCATTCCAGTAGTCTCAACTAAACTAACCAAAAATGAAAAAATCACTTTAATACAAAATATCCTTTGTATCTATTTCCGAGACACCACTAATTTAGGATTGCTAGTGAAAAGACATATAGTTTGCTTCCCATAATGGATTACAATTACACATTATTAAATTAAGGGCCATACTCTGCCAGCAGTCATCCATAACAAAACTGAGGAGCCATGAAAAGCGAGCACGCCCACTGCAGTTATCTCCCTTTATTATACCTTTTGTGATGCCAAGTATTCCATGCCCCTGGCCAGCTGATAAGTGCAGGATACCAAGTCTTTGAAAGTCATCTGCTCTCCAGGTACCCTATTAATATCATAAGAGTATTCCATCTCCACAGGTCGACGGGCCCTTAGGTACTCTCGCAGATTTCCTTTAGCAGCATATTCTACAATTACGTATAAAGTACCTGTGAAGACATAGCATTGCTGAGAATGATACATAAGTACACACACAATATTTTAAGTGCTATTTAAGCTGAGTGCAAGGTGCCTAAAAACTAAGGAGCTCACTAACAAGTACCTTCTATGTACTTGAAAAGGGCAGACAGGCGCTAGGCTCACTAATTAAATTGTATGCTAATAACAGGACAGAGGTAAAACTGAAAGGCTGCAGCAGTCACCATTACATTCACAATGCTACATGTATTTAGAGTTTACAGCAAGTGGTCATTAAAGGGTGAACTCCTTCTCATGTCCTGCAGGGCTTTCTTTTTCTTTCACCTAGTAGTGACCCGGCCTAACTAATGATCTGCAACAGGTCCTTTCATTACTAGTGACAAAATTGAAGACCTTGTGTTGTTAAAATCTACTTACCTCCTTGGGTGCATGCACCCAGCAGGTTGATGATGTTCTTGTGCTTCCCAATCATCTTCATCATCTCCATCTCAGACACCAGGTCAGCCAAGTCCTTTTCAGTAGCATCATCTGTATGGGTATAAATAGGTATGATTCCGATACAATATCAATGCATACAACAGTCATGGCAACTATCCAGCTCACAATTGTACACTTAGATAAAAGCAAACGTTTTAGAATTGCATTCCCCATTTGTAGGAAGTCGGGGGATAGGATTGGTTCTGTATGTACAACTATTTAACAAAAATATATTTATGTATTTTCTCTCAAATAGTAAAATAACTTTTAGAGTTTGTTTTCAAATAAAAGTGGATTTTTTTTTCCATCTGGGCATTAGAAGAAACTACACAATAACATTTGATATCCCAATTGCAAATCACTGCTTACAAGTGGTAAGTAGAAGAGCATGTTCACACAACTGTTTTGGTCTGTTGAAAATTTTAATGCAGAATCCACATCTAAAATTAGTTCCTTCCTGCACGGATTTCAGAAGCAGGTTCTAAAATGGAGACATGGATTTGACACAGATTTTTCAGGTAGATTTGCAGCATGCATTTGTATGTGGATTTTGGTCTCAGATTGGACGCAGAGTGCATGCAAATCCATGCAAAATTGGCACCCAATCATTGTACAATAATTGTCCAAGTAATATGACATGGGCTAACTGTATTTAGAGTCAAGGACATTTTCAGCTTCTTATAGACTTCAACGGGAAGATTCAGCTCTGAATTTGCTGCAAGAAGTGACGCCACTTTATTTTTTTTAACAGCCCAGTTTTAAAATCCACGTCAGAAAATTGTTGACATTGACGTAATTTTTTCTTTTGAAATCAATAGGGATTTCAATTTGATTTGGACACAGAATTGGCACGGAATCCACATCAGATTCTATGTTTAAATCAGTCATGTGAACATATCCTAAGGCTCTGTTCTCGGTGGGTGTTTTTCCATTCTGGTGGAGCTGTGGTATTTTGGATCGAAAGAATAGCCGAAGGAGAACAAAGTCCATGGTCGGCACCAGGAGTATATGCAATGTGAGGAAAATGTAGGAGTAAAGCCTAATACAAAATGCAGTGCTGAGCCGCTATTTAGAGGATGAGTTTTCAATTTGTTTTTGCTACATCTAAGGGCGCTGTGTCGCCTGAAACATGTCAGCTACATGTCTCTGATTCCATGACCGGCTCAGCACTGTATTTAATATTTTTGCATCGGCTTTACTCCTTATAAGTTTTCCTCGCATGCATATACTCCTGGTGCCGACTGTGGACTTTGTTCTCCTTTGGCTTACCCTGCGCATCTTGGAGCGTGGTCAGTGCACATGAGTTGTCCGAGGATTCATTCTACTTTATAGGTGAACTGGTGTTTACACCATTTGCATCGAAAGAATAGCCCAGTCTGCAGGGGAATTCTTGTTGTGAAAAGTAATGGGACCGGAGTGGAACCTGATGAATCCTATGATAGGTCAATAATGTCCATCAGAACTTGTTGAGATCCATTTGAAAATAGACAAAAACGGAAGTCGTGATGGTAACGTGAGCTGAGTTAGTATAACATTCTGGAGCCATTATATGAAAAATGTCTGTTTTGGTCTGGAACAAGTAAGTCTCAGTCATGAGATATATGCATAGAAATACATATCATCATCCAGGAATCACTTAATATCTATCTGGCCTCCTGCATCTCTGCTGAATGCTGAAACATTTTATCCTTAAAAAACTCAATGTTTAAATCACAACACACATTGTGATTAAAGAATTCTAAAAGACTGAATATTTACCACTACTAGCAGCTTTCACTCATTACACCTCAGTCAGAATCAGGAGGGTCATTTTAGTTGGTGAAGGATAAAAATCCATTCAGCTAAGTAGCAAATGTTTAAAGCTTTGGGGAGGGGGCAGGACAAGAAAATAAATAACTTGCAGACAAGATTTAATGGAAAAAGGCAGTCACAGACCATGGAATCACACTTCGGCATGATGGCAAAAAGGATTGCATAATTCAAAGGAGAGAGGCTGTAAATTATTGTCTTTCCATAGCCGCTGTTTTTAAATCACAGAGAAGGGCAGCAATACTGTCAGAGCTGCTGATTTATCTGTAGGGTCAGGAATGTGACCTGGTATCCCCCACTGAGAGGGGAAAAAGCATCTCTCCCCAATCCTTTTACCTTTCAGCATCTTCACAGCAACCGTCACAGATTCTTTGGGCCGGTCTTTGTCAATCCCAAGAGCCTCAGCCATAACCACTTGGCCAAAACAGCCTTCACCAAGGGGTTTACCCAGTGTCAATCTACAAGTTTAAAAGAAAAAGAAAAAAAAAAAAAAAAAGACGTTAATATAAGACAAACGTTGTGGCGTGATGGCTGCCAACAAAACAATAGGAATTAAAGGGATTGTCCACCTCCTATTAAAATGGTGCCAGCGGCTCCTGGGACCCCAGTAAAATGTAAAAAACCATATACTTAACTTTCTCTGGTCCCAAGCTCCAGCACCACACCTCCCTGGCCTTCAGTTGACATGCCATCGCTTCTGCCACCGATTGGCTGCAGCACATGCCTCTATTTACATCACCATTCGGAGCGGTTCACTTCCCAGCGGGGATGTAAATTGGCTACAGAAGTTACGTGCCACCAATCAGTGGATGCAGTGGTGACCTTTCCATTCAGAAGTGACGGCATGTCAATGGAAGGCCAGGGAGATACAGCGCTAGGACCGTGAATCGGAGGAAGGCGAGCAGATTTTTTTTTTTATTTTAAATTATCCTCTAGTAGCTTGTGGTATCATTTTTATAGGAGGTGGAAAACCCCTTTAATAGATGATAAATCAGTAATATATGCGGGTTAAAGAAATGGCAACCTAATTTTAAAAATTGCATTAAATACCTTAACAGAAAATGTCAAATGTTACCCAAGGCATTTTAGGAACGTAAAAGGGTTCCGCTCTTCCTTCCTGCCCCCTATCATCACAGGCTTACACTCCATAGTGAGTAAATCGAGCACAAGCCTATGATGCTGGATGGCATGAGGCATAGGAAGAAGGAGCGGTTCCCAGGTTGCTACAGATCAGCAGCAGAGAATTATGCCTTATTTCCTACATTGCCCCACCAAGGCCTAACTTAATTTTAAATACCCCAAAAAACAGCAACATTAAAGCGGATGTATCGCTTCATAAGTTTGAGTGTTTCATTGTACTCTCAGATTCTCAGATATTCAAAACCATGGGCGTTGCTTCCCCTCCCAGCTGGGAATTTCTTAACCGAAGGGGTATGACATCATCCCCCTCCTCATTGTTCGTGCTTGCTCCCGAGACAGTGTCATTGGGTGAGAGCAGAGGGAGTGGGTAACAGAGCTCTGCAGACATCCTCCAATGGAGAGTTTGCTGCCTGGAGTGATGTGCTGCTAACCTCCCTCCCTGGATAGACGGACGGATGGATGGCGGGATGGACAGACAGACTGATGGATGGATGGACGGATCCTGCCTGCAAAGAGACATTGTCTGTTCGCTGCCCTGTGATTGCACTAACAGGAAGTTAAACAGGAAGTTGTTTGCTTATTAAAATGACTCCAGGCTACTGAGCATGGCCGGACTCATTTTACTAGTAGCAGAGGAACACAGAGGCAGGGGGAGCAGGGAGCATGCGCAGGAATGTGCGCTCCTATGATTATGACCGGGGACTGGGTGGAATACTAATGAGTAGAGCCAGCAGCCAATAGAAGGCCAGGGGGAGGAATCCGACCAGAGCAGCTGAACAGTGAGTACAGCACACTAAAGGAAGGGAGACAGTGAAAACAAGACAGCTTTGCTAATGACATCCTAAGTTGATTGTTTTCACGGTCCCCTTATTCTGAGATGCATTCTATGAAATGATACAACCCCTTTAAGTTGTTAAAAACGTGGATTTAAAAAAAGTCAAGATCGAAAGCAAAGTTTAAACAAAACCAAAAAACTATGTTGCAGTGAAATGTAGTAAAACGGCAGCACCCTATCCACACAGGAAGAATGCGGAGAAGCTTTTCGCCAATACGAGGGGTCTTTATCAAGCAAGTTA
Organism: Phyllomedusa bahiana; assembly: GCA_025379985.1. NCBI lineage: Eukaryota > Metazoa > Chordata > Amphibia > Anura > Hylidae > Phyllomedusa > Phyllomedusa bahiana. The sequence continues at coordinate 118,588 of JAODAL010001789.1, read as the reverse complement.
CATTGTAGGGTTGAAAAACTGCATAGAGCTTTTTAGCTTTTTGCATAAGTGGATGGCCTGCTGCAGTTTTCTATATTTTGAAGGTCCGCGCAGACTGAAGCCTTGCACCCGCTGTCATGCTAACGTTTTTAAATTTTTATTGCATTATTGTCAGTAACACAATAAACAAATGATATAAATACATACTTGTCTCTTGGGAATTCCCACTTTGGATCATGGGGAAGCTCATACTCGGACACATTTGGTAGAAGCACAGTGTCCGCACTGGACAGGAGCCGCGTAGTGATCCTCACCAGTGGAGTTGTAGAACTCATAGAAGAGCTGGAATCTGCCGACACCTGCAAGTGGAAAGAGGGCTGTGATATGCGTCTTATGACAGGAGAACAAAAATTAATCTCAAGGCAGTCCTCCATGTGCAGACTAAGCTGTAGTGAACAGAAGTGCTTGGAACACTCTAGATTTTATCAACTCTTAGGAGAAAACAAGTCCATGAAAAAAAATGAGTCTGCCAAATTGCATGCTGGTTGTTAGAAATAATGGGTAATCTGCAATCAAACTATATATAATTTCTAAAAGGGAGGGTATACCTTTAATGTTTGGTGATGGCATATAGTTCAGATTGTCCTACTGCCAGGACTCCTATTCATTATTTTTAATTTTATATCTTTATTTGATTTACATCCCAAAGGTGGAACTCTACTCGTGTTATTGTTATGATATAGTCTAGCAATCTGTCATAGCATTAGAAGATGTAAATATCAATTTAGTTTTACTTGTACTTCAAAACCCAATTTTTGTGACAAATACCAAATTCTTTTGTTTCCTTTTTCTGCACCATCACTAGTGACCATCTACAAAAAAGGGTCAGAGAATCAGAAAACATGAAAGGTTTGCATTACCTGTTACTGCTGCCCTTTAGAGAGAAAAACACCATTTAAACGACCGGTTTGGTTTCAGATATCTTTCTAAACTTAAAGGGGTTTTCTCACTACAAGGATTGCTTTTTACATTAAATATCTTGCAAAAACAAGTCACTCTGCGATATATGTCCATTAACCGTATCCTACCTATTCTGAGATGTCCCCTCTTGTATGGGCTGCATCAGCTCCTCAGGTCGCTATACTTACAGACCTATTCGATCTCTCCTGATAGGCCAGTGCTGGTCAAAATAGCTACAGACCTGGTGTCTTTCAACAGCTCTTCACTGTAGGCCAGTAGAAGCCAGTGAGGCCAGTAAACATGCTGCTGGATTCAAAAATGAAACCGAGCAAACAGGATTGAGGTAAGATGAATCGATGTAGTGAGACAACCTCTTTAAAGTTCCAAAGCAACTATACTACTTCATTGAGCAAGAAGGACAACTTCAAAGATGAGTGTTTGAAGGCCACACTTATTGTGATAAAGCAAAAGAAAGGGGAATCTCTCTCCTTGAGGAGAGCACCTGATAGGTGCGTAGAGTTTTGAATTGCCTTTTTGCCCTCTAATAAGTATCTGCATATCACACGGTATTATGGGAAAGGAGATGAGAAGCTCAAGTGACCTCGATTGCATGTAACAAATCCTCAATTTGCTTTTGACCCACTGAGTCTTCAGAAAGCAAAAGGGATATTAGCCAGTATCACTCATTTGCATACAGCAGCCATTTCCTGTTTTGCCCCTCATCAGTGCAGAGCAGAGCGATACTGGCTGGCTGGGTGGGAGGCAATGAGTGGCTCAGAAAAGGGAACATCTCTCATTGGTGAGAGCACTTTATAGGTGTGTAGAGTTTTGAATTGCCATTTTGCCCTCTAATAAGCATCTGTATATCACACGGCATTATGGGAAAGGAGCTGAGAAGCTCAAGTGTCCTCCATTGGATGTAACTTGAGCTTCTCAGCTCCTTTCCCATAATGCCTTGTGCTGTGATACAGCAAGTCATACGCCAGAATGAATAATGTAGCCGCAAAGATCCATATAGCACTTAATTACTTTCCATAATCCCAAATCAACTGGAAGCTTCACCACTTGGTAGCACAGTATTTATGAGGTGTAAGAGGTTCATTCTTGGTAGATACGAGGAAATGGCTTCTATTACTTCATCCGTACTAGAGACACTTCATCTTCCCAGCATGATTAGATTACTGGGCAGCTGCATGACTATAATACCAATATACTTGCCACTTGGATTCAAACCTTGGAGATAAGGCCCAACTATATACATTCTGCCAGTTCAGGAGTAAAAGTCATTTGTTATGTATTAAAATTATCATAGAGGAATATGAGAATTATCAACATGTATTAATCTGTAAAAAGATTAAAAGGAAACGGAAAAAGCCTTATCTTTAAGTGGCATTTGCTTGGATCGTCTAATCCCTCCCTCAAAAGAATAATGCTGCATCACGGCTAGTAATATTTAGTTAACTTCCCAATTATTATTTTTGCCCATCCTCCAACCTTAAAAGAGGTTTTGCCACGATCTATTGTGGGATCCTCCAAAATGGGTATTTAATCACTTTTCTAAATATATGTCATTAAAAAAAGTGAAGCCTGTGAGATCTACAGGCTGACTAAGATGCCCTTAGTTTCCTGACAGTTTACATTAGACACACCAGGAGCTGATCTGGCCAAGCTTGCGTTGTCTGCACTTCTTATCTGATGACAGGGAACATGAAGGAGCTTGCAAGGGACTGGGGAGAAAAAGCAGTGAATGAGCCTGTGTCTTTTGTATAGAAAATCCACTGGTCGTAATGTAATTATTTGAGTAAACATTGCAGACGCTCCCTCTCCCTGGCTCTCTGCTCACCCCCCCTCTCCGTCTCCCCGTGACTCAGCATGCTGAATTAATCTTCTCTCCTGAGCAGAAAAGAGGTAAGGAACTCACTTCTTGGCAAAACCCCTTTAATAATAATACCAACAATAAAACATGTGATGTCAGTATCACAATGGAGGCTCCAAACAGAATCTCCAACATAAACGTGAATCAGGCCTTATTCTAATAGTAGTAAGATGCAAGTAGTACAAACTGCCTTAGTGCTCAAGGGAGGAATATCAGAATATCTCTCACTATTGATGCTCACTTTCTTTTACCAGCCAAATCCTTCTACAGAAAATGGCTAATTGTATACAATGGTGGTTACTTACCCTGCAAAAAATTCACACACATATGTGTTCTATTGTCTAGTACAGAGGAAGTTACAGTACAGTACTATCAGCCACTGGGACAGAGTCCAATTGGCTATCCGAAAGAGAGAGGAAAAAAAAAAAAAGGAAAAAAAAATACCATTTGTGCCCCTCCTCTAGGATACCCTAGGTAACTGTATTAAGCCTTAATCTTCCTCTGACTATTACAGATAGTAACTTCAAATGTACAACAGACATAACATATGAGTCCATGATAGGTTACAACACAGATTATTTTTTTTATCACTAATCAAATAGACCCATTATGAAATGCAATCTCTGTAATGATACAAAGTTAATTCAAAATGGTAGATAATGCAAGAATCAATCAAGAAGATTGATCCAATAGTCCATTAGCAGAAAGTAATAAAAGAAAAGGAAGCCCTGTCTCGTGGTGATAATTAGAGCAATGTCAGTGAATAGAACACTGGACAGATACCATGCCCGAAACTATAATATATATATATATATAAATATTTTTTTTTTTTTACTTTTTAATCAATAGCCCGAGCTATGCAAAAAAAAAAAACTACCATCAACATGTCTAGTGTACTTTACACTCTAGGCATTAGTGGTCTCATTCTATGCGTATAAAATACTGCTGAGATATACTTCAGAATACAGATGCGGTTATTCATGTAACTGCACATGGTGGCTGCTGGTCGGCGCATAAGGTTTTTTGAACTCTTTATCTACTTTCTGTTACCTGCCGATGTAGAGGAATTCGTTTGCTGAGCTTATGGACTACTGGTGGCCCAATCAAAGTCTTCTTCTTCTTGGCTCCATTGAGGAAGTGGAATATAAGACAAATTGCAATAAAGCCGATGATAAAAAAGGTTCCACCAATGTATATTCCAATTTCCATGTAGTATGGCAGAGAACTGATCTCTTCGGGAGGTTCAATACCTGCAAAATGATGTTGGGTAGATAATTGACCTAGGGTTCCAGTAAACTCACATAATCAATACTCACCATCATAAAGACTTACATACATAAAACTCACAGACACACTAGCATTCAACACCTATCTCTTAAGGGGTCAGAAAAAGTGTAATGAACTAATAGTTAACCTTGACGAATGAAAAAAAGATCATAAAACTTTAATTTATCTATAGGTAGTAATGACCAATTCACCTTAAACTCTGAAAGTATTCCTTACCCTATAGCACTTTGCAGGCCACAAACACAGCATAAACACCTGATCTCTAAATCCGGGAACCTGGACATTGAGTGATGACTGTTTTGTGAACACAGTGCAATCACGCATTGCTAGTCCTGGCAAGGATAATGCCCAACAATGGGCAATGCTAGGCAGTGACTCACTACACTTTGACCTGATTTGACATCAGCCTAAGATTTCAACAAAAAAGCAACTAGAACCAACGAAAGACTGCCTCAAGAATGCAAAGCTGTAGCTGTGAGTGACGGGAGTACATTTAGTTATTTAATCATAGGTTTATGTCGTGTTCAAAAACACCGATAAAATGTTACATATAATGGAAATTTATACCCTCTAGGTTTGTAGGAATCTACTTATCGAATGCTAAACACACAGTGTTACTCACACATTCCTCCACGGCACAGACTCGTTCAGCAAATAGACTGTAACTAGTGTTGTATTTGGGGACATTACCTTTCTAGTTCAAGTAGCTGTCTGCCCCCCAAAGTAAAATAGCAGCAGGAAAAGAAAAAAGAAAAACAGAATGAAAAGTCTTAAGAAATAATACAGCATGAAAGAGAAGAGGAAAGACCTATACACCAGAGATGTTTTGTCCGCTGTGATTCAAACCCTATTGTAGTCACACCAAAGGGGTTAAAACACAACAGAGGGAAAACATCTTGCTCCCCGACTGCATAAAGAGCTCATGCTATGCAGTTAGGGAACTAGAGAAGTAGATGCCGAGGTAAACACTGTTACACAGCTCCATATCCCTCCAAACGTAAGATCATAGTGATGAAACGTCTATTGATGAAAAATATAGCATCATTTATAGTACTAAGAATATCATATGCATCACTACTTTTTCCTTGCACTATCCATATTGGTGTCCTTGGACAGGAGCAGTATTTCCAGTTTACCCCAGCAGCAAAAGAGGGAAAAACAGAAACCCAATACAGGAAGATAATACCTGGCAGAACCGTCAACCAGGCAGAATGTTGAGAAATCCCAATGGAATTTCCAGCTATACAAGTATATTCCCCAGCATCCTCAAAAGAAACATTTCTGACATACAAGACTTCTATCTCTTCATCTGTAATGTTAACACCGGCAGCCTGGAAGAGAAGGATGGCAAAAAAGAAAAAGAAAAGCAACACCCCATGAGAAAAGGAAACATGTGGAATTTGCTCAGGAGAGGTCTCAAGCCCTGGAGAGGCATGTCAACCTGTGAGGATCTCCCTTGCTTTCCACAGAGACCTTCTCCAAAAGACCCAACACACCAAGAGTCACCATGAAAATCTTGTAAGAACACAGACTGCAGATTAATGCACATTGCCCTTCACCAGAAATTACCACCATTTATGCATGCAATGCAATCACATATCTTGGAAAAAAAAAAATCAGACCCACGAGTAAGGATTTCACCAAGTAGAAGTTATGGGGGGAGGCCGCTGTATCACCAACATGTTCATAAAGTGGAGTCATCCAATTATTAGATCAAGCCAACAATCTTGGTAAAAGTACCATGTTCCACTTTAAAAATAAAGCTTTGTCTTCAACGTGTGTGAATTTCAGAAATGAAAGTAAAGGACGAACAGGTAACAGAAGTGGACGACATGGTGGGGTATGAAAATATTAGGGGGGTACAGACGGGATTTTTATTCGGTGAAATCCTTTAGCTCAGTGGGCATTTTTCCATGGCCGCATATAGATACGGCGTAACACCATCTCCACATTGTTTGTCAAACGCCACCTTCGCCAAAAGCACCAAGAGCCCATTTGCAGCCCATGTGCAGCGTCAGGAGACGTTACCTGGTTCTTTCTTCATCACTGTGAGCCAGGCAGACTGGTTGGCCTGCCCTATATAATTGGAGACCTTACATATATATTCCCCAGCATCCGCCTCGGTCACATTGAACAGAGCCAGCACTTCTGCATTGGAACTATTTATCCCCGAGTGCTAAACACGGCAGGTGACACAAGAAGAAAAACATAGAGCTGTTGACTATAGGGTATAGCACCAAAGTCTCTACATTTTAGTATTGGATATGCAACATGTTCATTAAAGATGGCTGCAATGCTGGAGCTAGTAGACCGCTTAATAAATCTGCTGTCATTTTCTATTAATGGAAAAAATGTGTTCTCTGTTACTCACAAATTACCAAATCTCCTACATTACCTATTTATTATAACACATGAATATATTTCACTTAAATGAGTATTTTAAGAGACTTCTGCTCCTTGGAACTTACCATTATGTGTTGTGACACCTTTCTGTCATAGCGAGCCTGAACTTTTCAGCAATTTGTGTTACAGAAGCTCTTTTATGGGATCAGAGCAAAAGAACCTTCCTTTACTCCCCATGAGCATCAATAAGTCATGAGTGGCTATATACATGTGTCCTTCTGTGGGCCACGTTTGATAGGCAGTAACCACTGCATGCCTGCTACACCTCACAAGACCGCTTAGATCAGTGGGGTCCCAATTAGCAGAAAGGAGAGGTCTTGCATGCCAGTGGATGTCTCCTTATTTGTGTAACCAAAGAAGGAGAGCAAGCACTCTCTGAAATGTGGTGGTCTTGTCATTCTTTAGTTCAAAGATGTTCCTGGGGGTTGGGTCCTATCAAACAGACATTGATAACTTATCCCAAAGTTTGGCCATCAATGTTTAAGTCCTAGATATGTAATAATATTTTCCACTCTTATATTTCACTAGTGAAAATTAACTGCCAATAGGTTGATGAAGCACTGTTGACCATTGTTATTACTATATGGGTTGATATTGTCAAGACATTTTACAGTACTAACACCAACTAATATGCTGAACAATTCACCCATAAAAAAGTAAATAACAGATTCTTACCTTCAAAACCTTCATGTATGGAATCCCGTCCACTCCAAATCGGCTTCCATTCTTTTCTACATATCTTACCCAGCGAATATGGGGCTGGGCATCACTGTATACCTTGCAAACAAATTCTGCATCTCCTCCAACATAGGCAGTTGTATTGGCTGGAAGGCCTGCCTGGAGTATAGGCCGATGAGAAGAGCGCTCTGTTGACCCAAAAAATGGGACACACTCTGGTTAATAGAACACCGCCGGATTCCTGGCTATAAAAGCACATAAGAAAAAAGATCAGCACCTCATTTTGCCTTAAACTACACAAACATGTATTATTTCCTACTGTGACCGACTTCCAGAAAACTTGTTTGTCCTTAAATCTGATCCTTGTGGTTTATCAATTGGAGCCATCACATCCGCCTGCATAGTGCCGTAAAAAGGAATAAAGCAAGACTTCTGCTCTTTCCATGCTAAAACAAATGGCCCCAAATTTTGAGTCCCAGAAGACACTTTTTTCATGGAGAATTAAACTTAAGGGACCACACCATTTTTTTTCCTTTATTTCCTTATAAATCGCTTCTTGTTACACAGCAGTGCCAGTAATTCTGCTAACCTGCAGCTGAATCCAATAGTTCTCAATGCTATCAATGGATCGTGTGACCTGCACTCTGATTTGGTGAAACACACAGCATTGTTGTGTGACCCGAAAGTGAATCTCTCTATGCATGCCTATGGAAGGTTCAAAGTCAGTCTCATAGGAATGCAGAGAGACAGATTTCCTAATCTGAGCGCAGGTCATGGGACCTCACAGTGACGGTTGCATCAGCCCGAAATCCTGTATTCAGCTGCAGGTAAGCAAAGTTACTGGTACTAATGTCTACCCAAAAGCAATTTCTAAGGAACTAATGGAGGGGGAAAAGCCTGGAGCGGCCCTTTAATACATAATATATACAACGCTTATGGAAAGTCCTAATGAACAAAAGTAGTACATAGTATGAACAGATATATGAAAAAAAAAGAAAAAAAAAATAATTTTAGCTTAGGCCTTGTCCCCACCGCACCGGTTTTCAACCCTTTTTACCCAGACGGTTTGCAGTTTTGCAAACTGTCTGAAAAACCGGCCGCAAACTTTTACATGGGCCGCTATGGAAAACCCGTGCAGCAGTCCACACTGCACGGGTTTTCCGCCCGGCGGTTTTTAGAAAAACATTCACTTCACTTCATTCTTCTGTCCGGTTTTTGGACAGAATATGAAGTGACGTGAATGTGAAGGTGGGAGGGCTAATTGCGGAGAAAATCCGCCTCCCCTCTCCCCCCGACGGCGGTGTGCACGGCACAAAAACCAGACAATTACTGGTCGCATAAACCGACTGGCATTTGTCCTGTGCCGTGTAAATGGAACCTTAGAGTTTGTATTAGAGAAAGAAATGATACCCTTGATTGTGTGTCAAAGCGTGTGGCACTAGACTGTGGTACATTAAGTGTCTTCAACAACGTATCACACATTTACACCACAAGCATATATGTTCAAAGTTATATATGTTATAAAATAAATAAAAGGGCAGAGACGCCAACGAAGGAGGGGGGGAATAACTAGAGTCTGTAAACCCGTTAAGTTCCTGGCATGGCTCCCTGCAGCAAAATCAGTGCCAAACTGAAAGGGAGGGAGATGTGCATTTGTAAGTAATGGGGAGGGAGGAGGGAAAAATGCAGTCTTCAAATGATACCGCCTGGAGAAAGACAATAGAAACCATACTAGTTTATACAGGCCACAGAAGAGCAGGGGGCATGGATTCCCTACCTAGAATTTTGGATGCCAAGATTTGTATGTCACCTGTGGTACCAAGCCTCCTAATAGAGGAAACTAAAGTGACTCAGGGTAAGGATCAGAGTAAGCTACTCATTTCGAATCAGACAATACTCACTCGTAAATAAGACCTATTGAGAAAGCTTGGTATTTATGATGTGCCACCTATTGCCAAGTCTCTTAAAGCGTCTTGCCAAATCCATCTCATAACCTACTTTTGCTTGAATGCGATCTTGATTTATTACATGGCAACTCCACTTTCCCAAAGCTACAGGATCTTCATCTCAGTGGTTACATTGCCATCCAGTTAACCATTCTGTGAATATATTTACTATGTATAACTTGCAGCAGTTTTCTTAGCTCGTTGCATAAGAATTACATTACTTTTCACCCTTTCAATATTACGAGAAGCAGGAAAAGTGTAATAATGTGGATGAGTGAAGGAGGTTGACACTTTCTAATTTTAATCTTCTCAACAAATTTTAAAATATTGGTGCTACTGATCTTTAATTGCTCTCTGTATTCCATTGGCAAGGAAGGTGTTAAGGAGCGAAGTGTATCCAATCTCTGGGAGCGTCTTACACACACACACATACCATGTTCCAATAAATTGTTTCACAAACAGACGTCCAGAGAGCAGCCTCATGTAAAGCCAGCACACCTCCCTGGAACAAAGGCGGCTTTCATGCAGGTTGCTCTCCCTGGCACTCTGTGGGGAATTGGTACGCTGACGTAATCCTGGCAGTAACAGCACAAGCACCAACCTTGTTTAACTTGCACGAAGTTAAAGTGTAGAAGGAAAGGAGGAAAAAAGGGAAAGGAATCTTAAAATGGATTTGGGGCACTGCTGTACAACACAGGAGACCGATGCATGGTTTAACAGATATATTTGTCAAACTGTAGTCTTCGTTTGAAGTCGCAATAAATGATTCACTGCCAACATTTTACTACTACTAAGTTAAACAAGCTACATACGGTGCACCTAGAGCCGACAGAAACAAGGCAAAAGAGTCAAATATTATCCTGGGCATCATAAAAATTTTCAAGTAGCCGCCTGAAATGTTCCTATGGTTGATCGTCTCTGGATTGTTTAGAGGTCAGCACTATTCTTCCTTTTGCTTATGAAAAAGGCAAAGGGTGACATGTATGAATGGGGCTGCGCCAGAAGTCCGGTGTCTTTTCAGCCCGAAAACTAGCCCCGTTCGCTTTATTTTTAACCAGGTGCACTCACATATCAGGTGCATTACAGAGCACCCGCGGCACTTTGTAATTCGCCTGAGATCAGGGGGCGTGCGGGAGGCGTGTCATACTACAACCATGCACATTTATGTGTTTAGTACGGCAAATTCAGGCATATTACTGCTGGAACAGGTAAACCACTTTAAAAATGTTTAACCTGAGCCTGAATTGTCACTTGGTAGCTAGAAGGCGCTAAATCTATGACCCGCAGTAGAACAGGTTCATAGAGTCAGGCGCATTCTGCGCTACTAATGAGCGCAAAAAACAAATGGCGCCTGGGTTCCAAAATGCATACATGTCGCCCAAAGTGCGTGTCTCGTGGAGACTTTCTAGCATGTGTACATACTAGAGAGAGACATCCTATATGGTTTATATGGGACACCTGAGGAGAAGGATTCCACTCAAAGGTGATCTTAACCCCTATGTGATCTTAGGTGGGGAGAACCAGCAAAGGACCTATCATTATAGGCACTGCAATATTAGCAGAAAAGGAGGATGACATCAGCATAAAAGTCATGGAAAAGGGAGAGAGAGACAAGCACCATGCTTTATCTTGTCTAACACGGACCCTGAAGACCCTTTTCATCTATGTAGATGCCTGGTGCCCATTGTCAGAAATACTCTTTCTCCCCTGTGGCTCAATTGTATCTGGACTGTCCTACCAAGCAGCAAATTGGGGCATGTATCGGGTGCGGGCTACATGTCTCCACAGTTACACTAGTGTATCGTTCAACCAATATATAGAAGAGTTGTTTAAGGGGAGATATGGTTAATTTATATAAATACAAAGTTGTATAAATGGCCCCCATAGAAAAAAATATGGTGAAAAGTGCTTTGATGTAAAGCCTCCTCAAAAGACTAGGGGGTACCCTCTCCATCTGGATGAAAAAAAATGTATATAGTCTTCAGAGGTAACAAGCCTTCTTTACCATAAGAACTGTGAGATAGGAGCTGGTCACAGCAGGAACAGGTGAGGGCTTCAAGAAAGGCTTAGACAATTAGAGCAAAATAATATTTCAACTTCTGTAGATATATAACATTCTTATTTAAAACTTTTATCCAGTCTGATTGCCACTTGGGATCAGATGGAAATATTTCCTTTTAAGGTTAATTGGTCCATGCCTTATGGGTTCCATATTTTTGGATCATTAGGAAGAAACAGAGCTTCACAATTACCTACAATCCGCCCTTCTTTCACATGTAACTATAGGAGTTAAAAGACAAGAGAGTTCAACTAGAAAACATTCTAGAGAAAGCATTATGTGAGTAAGGTGGTCAAAACACAGCTGTGGAGCCTCCTATAACACTATCAAGGCTGCAATCATGAGTCCAGCCTAAACTATTTCAGCATCCTTTCCTGAACAAGCCTTCAGCAGCGGAACAATTCCATTAACCCTCTGATAACTAAAGCCATATTATAATCACTGTATAAATAGCAGACAACACAAAGTTGACTTTCACGGAAATTGTTTTCATGTTGACATTGTTTAGTCCAACATGAAAGCAGATGTGTACAGAGGAGAGACCGAGTCAAACTTTACAGATGTATAAATAGTTTGTATAGGCTACAAATGCAATGAGAAAACAGCACAGTATTCATAACTTGGGCTCCTAATAGCACATGATATTTCTTAAATCTATGTATGGTTAAGTTATAATTCCCTTAGATGAAATTCTTTACTTAAATGTTTCAGATTTATGCTGAATTGTTTGCAATCAATGTCCATGAACCTTTTCTGTCTGACTCATGAATTAGTATCAAGTACTAGGAATAATTAGATGATAGTATTCTCTATAGGATCATAGTTTAAGGAGCAATGGCTATCAGGAGAAAAGACAGACTGTTTTGGAAAGCCGCTATGAGAGGTAGTGTATCTTGAAAAATAAGGACTCCTTTTCAGAATGGGGGTCAAAAATTTAAAAGTACATCCTCCTAATATGCTTTATTCTTCCGACAACAAAAAATATATATTTTTTTTTACAGATTAAGAAAGAAATTGTCCCTACTATTTTGCGTGTAAGGTTAAAATGAAATTAAAATATTTTAGTTTGATGACCTTCGGAATGAAGTGTTCTCAGAAGCAAAGCACATAATGTTCTTTGTTAAAATTTCAATTCCCACCTCCTCCCTCACCCCCATGGCAAGAGCGGGTTCAGTTTTAGAAAAAAAAAAAAAAGTTTATAACCATGTGTAGTGGGTTTGCTATATCAAGGTCCAACATCCTTTGAGTGCCCTTATCCATTCCTTCACAAACAGGTTTCAGGTGTGCTTGCTCCACCAAATTCCTCTCTGCCGGTGAGTGCTGGAAAGCCGTGCTTAATGCAGTCTGGCTTGGAAACTATGCTCCATTTCATTTCTCCTTCAAACATTTTGTGGGAAGTTGACTTTGTTAAAAAAAAAATGGTTTCTGCACATGATCCCTGCATAATTGGAACCTTACAGCTCCCCCACAACCCTCACTTTGCCTCCTGTGGGACCAGCCACGGTGTTATTACAAGTCTTACTTTCTTGCTTTTTCTTCACTTGCGAGCTTTGGGTTTCAGAGCTCAGCAGCAGGATTTCATTTCCTTTGCCCCAGAAGCACATCGGGCAATGGGGCCAGCAAGGGAAGTCTTTCTAGGCCAATCTGGGACAACACCAACAACTGGGCCAACAACTGGCCTGGTCAGCAGACCCATGACGTCCTTACAGAGAACCTATGAAATGTGTGGATCAGGATAATGCAATCTGTATCTACAGCAACTACCAAGATCCTCATGAATAATGCCATGCATATAATACCTTAGATTTGACAATGTTGTGTATAAGTGGATAGATAGAGATCGACAGGGGATCGAGATAGAGATCGACAGGGGATCGAGATAGATAGATCTGTCTTCATGGTAATAAAATGTATACCTACACTGTAAATCTTAGTTCTTTTCAACAGTCTCATAATAAACAAAAATGTCCACCCTGAATCAATAGGACAATTGCCCTTTAATTCTGAATAGCCATACCACCCAGCAACAGTATTAACTACTACTAATACTACACTGCTTTCTTTACTATACTGCTTTCTTGGCACTCACCACTATTTCGCATACAGCAAAAGTTTCACCTGCAAAAGATGCCTCCAGCTTCTAGTGCTCTGCACAGTCATGTTTCAGCTTCCACCTAACCATTCTCAATGTATGTCAACAACTTCTCCCCCACCTGCCGAACAGGCAAGTCAGGGCAGAATGAACATCGAGTAATCTTGTCAACAATTTTTGAATTTGCAGATTCTCACCCTTTAGCACATGTAAAATCGACAGAGCCTTGCACTTTTTACTTCCTTCCTGTTATCATGTAGAATTTTTGGATGCAGAAAAGGTTTACAATGAGCCCCATGTTGGCAGGAATGCCATAGCCATACGCCTGGCCTATCCATTATTACACTGAAAAATTAGAACATACAATATTGTGCTGACTGACTCCACCATTGTTTCCCACCATAGTGGTAAAATTACATGGACCTTCAGAATGGTAAAATTACATGGACCTTACCACAGCACACTATGCACACAATCCCTACAAAACTGCTTCAGAATAGTTCAGATAGAGGAAAAACCAAGATCCATAACCTAAGTTGGTTAATTTAAAAAGGAGCTTAAAAAGGTCACTCTTCCAAAGTTTTGCTACTGGAAGTGCAAGTACAACAGGGGGAAGATATAACCTATTACCGCACCAAGAAGCAATATATTTGGCAGGCAGGAGGCAGATGATGGAAGGTGTAGTTTGACATAAAAATTAAGCCAAAGATTGCATAAGACATTAAGCGTGCTGGATTTAAATGTATAACTTTCATGAATGCAGGGCCATTTCTTTACCTTGAAATGGTATAGAAGCATGCCAATAGTCCATCTAGCCACATACAAAGCAGTCATTTGTGTAAGTGCAAGAACAGTGCTGAATTTAACTACTATACTGTGTAAGCTATGGCACTGCTGGGCCCGGTTTGGCAGGAAGGTGAACCTATTCCTGGAGACTTGTTTGGAATTTTCCTCCTCGGCTCCTGGCCGCCCTCTGTGTGTCAGGTTTAACATTTGGGAAGTCATAGAATAAATGGGTAGTGAAGCATCTTGACATCACTACTTGGCTCTATCCTACGAGATACAGAGGGTAGAGGTCGGAGTATAGCGTACAAATGTCTGCCTTTAGGATGGAAAATAGACAAGGATATATCAATGCTTACAAACTTTTATGGTGAAAGGTTTAGGGGAAAAGAGCTGGGATTCTGAAGCACTCTATTGGACGTAGCATTTCTCAAGTTACAGCCGACTCACTGAGACTTGCTCTGTGAAAGGGATTAATACAGCCATGACAGCTTGTTTATTTGCAGATAGCTGTTTCGAAGTATTGCCCCTCATCAGTGCACAGTAGAACACTGTCCGGCTAGGTAAGCCGCAAGGAACATAACTCTGAAGAGATAAGGTTTCTGATTAGGGAGAGACCCCCTTTAGAGCTATGCTCATTGCTACTTACCCAGCCAGCCAGTGATCTACTCTGCACTGATAAGGGGTGATACCCTGAAACAGCTGTCTACAGATGAACCAACTGGGAAGGCTATATTAATCCTTTTCACATTGCGTGGCTCAGTGAGTCAGATGTGACCTGAGTAATACTAAATCCAATAGAGAGCATTGCAAAGTCCCAGCTCTTTTCCCATAAACCTGTTAGAATATTGACTTTTCAGTGGAGCGTCCAGGGCAATAAGTGTCCACACACCAGCGTGGTGCCTTTCCCTAATCAGAAACCTTACCCCTTTTGAGCTAAACTCTTAATCTGAAAGAATATTGTAGCTCAGTCCTACTTTAATTGGGTTGAGCTGTTATACGAAAAATAATCCAAAACCAAGAGTGGCACTATTACAGAGTAGAAAAAAACATTTTTTTCTTGTCATACACATGCACTTTAATCTGTTGACAAGGAGCCAGTTTTTAGATTGCTTTGCCACGCTATAGCAATGAACAACACTATTTATTTAGGCTACAATTTATTTAAAAGGGCTGTTCAGTGAAAACAAATTATTTAATATCTCTTCCAAAAATAGGCCAATTTTCATTACATTTTCTGTGGGCTTTCTGTAGTTCTACAGTAAATGGTTTGATGACAGGTAACTAAATAGTTCTGTTTGTCTCCACACATAGAAAACAGCAATGCGTCAAGCCCAGGAGATCACGTGACCAAAGTGCTCTGAATTTTTTCAGTGCAGCCTTTAAAGCCACCCCTTTTTGTCCTGCTTCCCAAAACCTTTAGCATAAGATAGGAAACCAGGTGCATACACTGAGCCCGAAGTTGTATGGGAGGAAAAACGAACAAAGCATTAAAAAGGATCCTGGGACTTGTAGTTGTTCAGGGCAAAGATAAAGAGCTTTTAAAAAGGAAAGGCTGCAGTTGCTCAGCTGCAGAGAAGGGAGGCTACATAGAGTGAGCATAAACTAGCAAATAATTCGTCACATGGAGGCGATTGAAGAGTCAAACAAAGAATTAATGGGGTTTTGCCACGATCTAATGTTGACGTGGGATCCTCCAAAATGGGTATTTAATCACTTATCTAAATATATGTCATTAAAAAAGTAAATCATGTGAGAGCTACAGCCTTCCTTACATGCCCTTGGTTTCCTGACAGTTTACATTAGATACGACCAGGAGCTGACAGGAGCTGATCTGGCCGCACTTGCGTGTTTGCACTTCTTATCTGATGGCAGGGAACATGAATGAGCTTTGAAGGGGCTGGGGAGAAAGATCTTGTATCTTTTGTATAGAGAATCCACTGGTTGTAATGTAATTATCTTAGTAAACATGCAGAGGCTCAACACTGCTCAGCCCCCATCCCTCTCCCCTGCAGCCGTAATGAAAGACACTGCCTGCTGAGCTTATCTTCTCTCCTGAGCACAGAATAGGGAGAAATAAAACGCATATAGCTTGTGCACAATACAGTCCTGCTCTGTGGATTAGCCAAACAAAGTTTGCTCAAATACACAGACTGAGTATCAGGA
Organism: Phyllomedusa bahiana; assembly: GCA_025379985.1. Classification (NCBI taxonomy): domain Eukaryota; kingdom Metazoa; phylum Chordata; class Amphibia; order Anura; family Hylidae; genus Phyllomedusa; species Phyllomedusa bahiana. The sequence goes on along the minus strand of JAODAL010001789.1, from coordinate 102,359 downwards.
ACATGCATGGGAGGTGGAGTGATGACATCACAGAGGAGGTTTTTTTAAACACAAACACAACACCCCTTTTTTCAAGCCTTAAGAGGGGAGTATCAGCCCATTTAAAAATAATGTTTTTGGTACATTAATGTATAGTATACCCATACATTAATATAAAATTGAACCTTTTTTGAGAGTGTTTTTTTTCTTCTTTTTAAAGAAATCCTTTTTGATGATTCAATATTTTATGTTTTATGACATTTCTACACCAAATAGCTGGACTAGTTGCACTTTACTCTGACTGGTATGTGTAAAGGAAGTGTTCACACATACCTGTCATACTTGCTGAAACATCTATTCCAAGCCTTTGCATGTTTCTACTGCCTTTTACTGAAATGCTTCAGGTCCAAAAATCTCCAATACACCAAGGTATGAACTATTAACTCTATATAGGTGTTTGAGCCAATTTTTAGGGACTATTAAAATGTACAATTGAGAATAATTGGGAAAAAACCCTAGGCAAAATAATAGATGTGCTCCAATTGAAAACACTGAAACAAATTTATTCAACTCAAGTCTTCACAATAAGCAGCACATTCCAGTCCGGTTGCGTTACTCGGTTTGGCGGTCTAGATTTAGCAACGCATTCCCCAGAAAGGTTTGTTGCTCTTGAATTCTAAGGACATATGTGATCATGCTGAATTTTACTCACCTATCACGTCGAGGCTGTATGTATGATTGATTGACCCGTATTCGTTTTCTACAATGCAAGTGTATATGCCCTTGTCTGATGGAACAACGCTTTCCATAATCAAACTCCAGTGCTGGTTACGAACCTGAGGAGACAAGCAGAATTTATTATTAGACATTTTATGGACAGCAGATTCTTCACACCCAAACATAATTGTCACTCAACCTAATAAAAAATATTTAAGCAACTAAAAGGAAGGAGGACAAGCAATTATACTACACATCTGACTTCAGATCTGCTCTAACAACGCAACCACAAAGAGTTAAGCCCGGCTTTGTCTGTATGCACAAGTCTTCTAATGCTCAGACTGTAATCATCATCGATATGGAGACAGCACAGTTGGTCTCTCTATATGCTTCAAGCCTATACAAAAAAAAAATCTGGTGCCCATTACTGGTCCCAAATGTAATTACAGGCTAAGAAACTTCTATCTATCAAGAAAGAATTGCAGAGAGCTGAGAGACAGAGGAATGCAGAGGAGGGGAGTCGAGTTGAGTGATGGCATGGAGTGGGGGAAGGGAGAACAGGTATCGCTTTATTTTAATGGAATAACAAGCCTCCTTTCAGAGTATACAAAGTCCTATTCAGCTGAGACCTCTGCTCTGTCAGCAGCTCATATTGGGAAATCATTTTAGGGTGATGAGGGACAGTTCTGATCAGGGGAATCCAGACTATGCAATGGTTTTTATGTCACTTTCAAGAAGGAATACCAGAATGTTATAGTGTCTTACATTTTATGTACATTATGAGTCACCTTAAAAAGTACTTCAATGTGTGTGTAACACAAGAATTCAAAGTATTTTTTTTTACAGTACCTCATCCTACCCATCCTTTTCATCCCCTCTTTTATAAATCTCTAAGATTTGTAAAACATCATTTACTTACACAGCTTTGTTGAAGATTTTGTACTAAAATGGACACCAGATATGCATTATGTTAATATTGCCTATTTTGATATCTTCAAAAAGCCTCATGAGAAAGGAGCTAGGACTATGCAGTGCCACCTACTGGTTGTAGCATTCCTCAAGTCAAATCCAACTCACTGAGCCTTGCAACATGAATGGGATTAATGCAATACCAGATATTCCTCTGCAGACATTTGTTTTGCGGTGTTTTCCCCTGCAGAGCAGCATACCGGTTGGCTAGGTCAGAGGCTCTAGGTGTAGCTGGAAAGGAGCAATGTACCTCATTAGGGAGAGGACACCTTGTAGGTGTGTGGAGACTTAGACACCATTCAGACATCTTTAGTGCTAGGATGTATGGATTAGATTTTAGATAATTTATAACATAACAGTTTGTGTTTACAACACGTAATATATTGATATTATATATGGGCACAGTATTCTTATGGGATGGAACATTGTAGAAATCACGTGATACTTTTTAGTGGCTGAGTATATTTGATGATATGCTTCCGTGAGTACTACCTCTCTCCGTCACACATGTTATACCAGTTAGCCTCTAAAGGGTATTGTCTGATTTCTTCACTCTTATCTCATAGGAATACTGGATATCCATATATTACTAAGTTGTAGACACAAGGGGCGACATGTATGAACGGAGCTGCGCCAGATGTCTGGCGTCTTTACAGTCCGAAAATTAGTGCAGCCTTGTTCGCTATATTTTTAATCTGGTGCATTACAAAGCACCCACGGCACTTTGGAATGCGTCTGAGAATAGGAGGTTTGCTGGAGGCGTGTCACACTACAACCGTACAAAACTACACATGTATGCATTTTTACCAGCAAATCCAGGCGTATTACTGCTGGAACAGGTAGAGCACTTTAAAAAGTGGTTTACCTGAGCCAGAAGTGACGCTTTGTAGCTATAAAGCACTAAATCTATGACCCGCAGTAGAACAGGTTTATAGATTCAGGCGCATTCTACACTACTAATGCGTGCAGAAAAATGGCGCCTGGGTGCCAAAAACCATACATGTCGTCCAAACTGTAGAAATTATCCAAAATGTATACCATATTGTAACATCATGTCTGATGAAGAGAGCTAGTACTCTTTGGAACTTACCATCAAATGTACTAAGTTAGCCTCTAAAAGGTATCATCTGATTTCTTCTTAGTCTTCTGCTTTTTATAGCATTATAGGGCATTCTACTATGGCATGGAACAAATGATCAAACTTATGGCCGTGCCAAGAAAATTTTGATAGAGACTGAACACTCTATGATCTTCCACAATCCAACTGTCAAACCAATAATTGCCAACAAGTGTTTATATGCAGACATTTTACAAATTCTAACCATAAGATCAATATAAAATTATAATGGTAAAAAACTTTTGGTTCAAATTATTCCTTCAACACAGTAACATGCATCCATTACCTCTAAACACAGAATGTAAAGCGATATCTGTGTCGGACCAATGGCCAATGACCCACCAGTGTTGTTAATTCTGATGGCCCATCCTACAGCTTCTATACATGACTCTTGCCATCTCCCCGAAAAGCAGCCCTAAGAATGCCTTGCTCCAGGGCCCATCAGGGGTTTCCCCTGCTCCCCTGTGGACCAGTCTATTTCTGACCAATATATTTAAGTACATATATATAGTCAGAACCAGATATACTTAAGAATATATACAGTTAGAGCATAGGATGCACGTCTAGTAGTAAATGTAAGCAGCATAGGATATCAGTATAGCAGATCATAGTGTTTATTAACACTACGAAGATGTTTACTACAAAGTTCTCCTCAATGCTATAGTTGGCTGAGCAATAGTAAGAAAGGGGAGTAATAGACCAGATTACTATGAAGGTAATAGTGGTTAGAAGATTAAATCTTCAACAGAGCGTCAGTAATATTCCATATTAAAACTGCAGTCCAGAGCTTCTTTGATAATCTCTAGCTAATAGGTCACTCGGGATAAATCCACATGTGTCGTTCAGGCATGCAAAATGAAGAAATAGAATCACCCCAGTAAGATGAAGCTCTGCAAGCCCTAACAGTCCAAGTGACAAGTGCTGTAGCTCCCATCCCAGCTTCTGTCTTCCCATTAAATATGTTAAAGCCATTTGCTGTCAATCACTTGTGATCTTTTAATCCCAACTCTTAACATCTAAAAAGGCAGAGGAGGCCTCGATGAACAAACATGGGGAGCTTTCTATTAGGTGCCAGAGGGCATGTCTGTGGGTTCAAGGCTATAGAAAACAATAAGGCATAGCCTGGTCTGCTAAATTCCAGAACACTCGCCCTTCATTCCAGGGCAGTCATCTCAGCTACAATCAGCGCTGTGTACTCAGGCAATTCCCAGCGATTAAACTGTTTGCTCAGCCTTTTATTTACTTTCATCAACCTGTGTAGAAAGGGCTGTGGCGGGAACGACTTATCGGGGGCCAGCAGATGTGGGAACAGAATTCTGTTAATGTTAAACCGAAGTCCTGAGATGAAGCAAGTTTGGTTTTCGGGAAGGGCTGAAAAATAAATGGTAGGTCTAGCGTTCACAAATTACATTCAGCACAAAACATGGCATAGGTTGGCTCAAATCTTACAAAGACCATTGGTTCTGTACAAGAAAAAAAGTTTGTCTTTTGCAGCTTTTGGAAATAAGATTTTAAAACTATTTCAATGAATACAAACGTAGATTTCCTTTTTTTTCTGGTTTCATTTTTATGTTGAAATTAAGAAGATGTAAAACGAATCCAATCCTTTGCTTGAGGATTTCCACCAATATGAAATACAGATTAATTGGATAAGTTACACATATGCCTAGTTATTGGCATTCAAGTAACAGCTTCAACCCCTTCAACCCCTACAACCACTTCCAGCATGAAATTATCAGTAAGTGGTCTAATTCTCCAAAATAAATTAATGCTACCAAGGACCAACAAAGTTACTGAATTCATTATTTGGCACTTGTAATTCTAAATGGCCAAAACCATCAAAGCCATTTATTTTATTTTAATTTTTTATCTACCTTAAAAGATCCAGCATGAGATGGAAACCCCTGACCAGTTTCCCCTAAAGATTCTTACTTAACGTAAATGCGTATGCTGGTCTGTCACCACAAACAACCACCAACCCAACTGAAGAAATGAGGAGCCTCTCCATCCCATTAGTGTTGTGCTTCCGTTTGGGACGATTCAGCCTAATTCGAATTTTGGACAGCCAAATCGGCATTCTGCAGGGAAATTGGGAAACCAATTGGAATCCTGACATATATACTTCTTTTCCCTGTCTGATGGTCAGGCTTCTGATTGGTTTCAGCAGGCAGCAGAGTGATTGTCCAAAATTCCAGTCGGGACGAATTGTGCCAACCTATTCCGAAGAGCATAAATAGATTCTACGAAGCTCAAATTCCTACCCACATTTTGCCAACCTTTGTAGGACTGTACCTGGCATATCAGAAAGATAAAAAGTGAATGTATTATACCCCCAATATGTATATTCCGAAAATACACTCTGTATATTTCTATATGCATGCAATACAACACCACCATAGTCTAGTCTTCTCTCACCGAAATGACTCAAACTAAATTTATACAATCAATTAACCTTAAAAATAAATCCAAAAACTTTTGATGTTTGAACTTAAGGATCTCAGTTCCATACAGGATAGACTTGGTCTGTTAGACACAGCAGTTGCTGTTATCAGGGAACATTATCAGTCTACCAACGCTCGTTTTGTTTATTATGTCCAGGTTTACAAATGGCTTTGTGTAGCAAAGAAGAAAAGCAAACACAAGAAAAAGTAAATGGACCAAAACGAAGAACCAGGACACAGGAACTCAGGTAAAAACGAGTAGAAAATGCACAGAGTAGGATAGAAAGGTACATGTCCAACACCGTAATTTACACAAGAGAAAACACATACAACAGCTGTTGAACGCACGCCCAGGAGTGCTTACATATACAGTGCAGACGGGGAGGGAGACCAGCCTGTGGAGGGGGTTCGGCACTTACATATTGCTATAAAAATGTGCAGTGAAAACACACAGGCACCATCACAAGTACCAACACGCAGCCGTCTAAGAGCTCACGTATGAACTCCAACAGACAAAAGCACATAAAAAGCACACGTACAGCACACAACCCACAGAGCACAATTAGAGCATGAGTCAAAGTGTTGAAGTATTGCACAGTGTGCTGAATAGACTGAATAGTCCACCAACCTGAGCACTGTATGTTACTGCACATAACAATGATCTCTCTGTCTGAACATCTGAAGGACTTTCTGGAACCAATGTGCACAGCTTGACATATATAAATAAGTAATTAATAACACTAGTAAAAGTAATGTTTGGTGGCATGTCATAGGATAAAATATTAGTTAAGTCTGACCATAGGTAAAGGTTTTTCAGTTTTTTTTTTAGATTTTTATCATATCACCATTATAGCTACACTGGAAAAATGATCACTATCAAGAGACGAACAAAGGAGGTGGTGGACTTTGTTGCAAAAAATGCATTATTACCCCCTATCCCTATCATCCCACATTATGCAATCAAATGTTTATAGCAATATTCATAGGTATTGTAGACTAGAATGTTGGGTTGACTCTTGCTCAGATTTGTCTGTGCTGGTTTGTGGTGTAATAAAGGCTTATACAGTTTACACAAGCCAACCTGAGCTTTGACCATTCCTCAGAGGTCTCAAAGGCTGACTCCACGACAAGTACTTTACTATACCTAGCTACCAAAAAATAAAACTAAGGTCTTGTCCCCACGGCAAGATTTTTTGGATGGTATTACAGACTGTTTTCGGTTTTGAAAGCTGTCTGGAAACCGGCTGTCAAAGTTTACAATGGACCTTTATGGAAAATCTGTGTAGCAGTCCCCACTGCACGGATTTTCCACCGGATGGTTTTTTAGACCGCCGGACGCCCAAAAAACATTGAACATGTTCATTCTTCCGCCTGGTTTTCGGGTGGAATATGAACAAGTCTATGCGAAGGGGGAGGGTTTTTCTCCGCAAACGCAGAGAAAAGCCATCCCCTTACGGCCGTGTGCACGTATTTGCTCTTTGCCGTGGGGACGGGCCCTAACTGTGCTATAAATGGGACCATTCACAAAATACACACTACAGGCCTATGCAAAACTTATAGAATCAATACACTATAGACAAATCAAATACATAACACAAAGCAATGTTTAAAAGCTGAACATTCCTTCTTTGTAGAATATGGCTCATGCAAATAAAAAGATTTTTTTTAACAAATGGCATTTGTTTTTTTTCTGGTTAAAGTTGAAGAAAAATTATGAAATAATTTAATGATGAAGAAAAATTTGAAAATTAACAAATTCCAGTCAGTGCTTTATTGCTCCTATTTTGGCTTTGATGGGGTATGGATTTTTTGAGACCTGGATCTCACTAGTGATAAAATTGTAAGCGGATTCCAGCTTTCATAGAGAGCAGCTGAGATCAACTCAATGGGATGGAGCCTTTCCATAGACCAAATTTTTTTTCATTTCCATAAATATTTGATTGGACTGAGACACAGACTTTTTGCAGGCATATCATTAGTTGATTGCCTTACCTGAAGGCAACACTATGGGCTTTGACATACTCTAATAGAGTGAGAATTGCTTTCTTTAAAGGGAACCTGTCACATAGATTATGCCCCCCTTGCTGAGGACAGCACAAGCTAGTGTCGACCTGCTGTTTCCAGCACTGTGTCCCTTATTCTGTAAGATGCTGGAGTTTTAGAGTATTTAATGCTCAAATCTGGCAGTTTGCAGGCAAAAAAGAGCCCAGCTTATTTATGAGCAGGTGTTAGCCCCACCCACCTGACAGTTATTCACATTTTTCTAACTATTCAAAGTAATGGGTTAATCAATTGTGGGCGGGGCTAGCCTCAGGTGGGCGGGTCATGAATTAAACTGACTTTTCATAAATAAGCTGGACTCTTTTCTGGCTCAAAAACTGCCAGATTTGAGCATTAAATGCTCTAAAACTACAGCATCTTACAGAATAAGGGACACAGTGCTGGAAACAGCAGGTCTGACACTAGCTTGTGCTGTCCTCAGCAAGGGGGGCTAAAACCTATGTGATAGGTTCTCTTTAAGCATCATCTTAATATTTTTCAGTAGATTGGCACCAGACAAGAGTTACAGCATTGTCTCTGTGGTTGATGCAGATTGAAGATTCATCAGTGAATATCACTTTCATCCAATCATCTACTCTGCAGGATTGCTTCTCCTTAGGCTCTGTCTACACAGGAAAATGCCGTCGGAAATTTGATGGCTTTTTAAGTTCACCGTATCACGAGTTTGCGCAAAAAAAAGTGGTTGGTTTTCGGATTTCGGACTTCGTTTGGCATTTCTATATGTAAATCACATTTCATACAATTCTTACCCAACATTGATTCTGATTTCCATCCATTAGTCTTTCACTTGTCTTAGTATGCGTTTGCTATTTTCAGGGCTTATTACTTTGGGTCTTCTGTCTCGACACTGACGTCTTCTTTGGTTTATCTGTATGGTTTTCTCTTATATCCTTCCCACTTTGTTTATGCGTTCTACATGCACCAGATTTTACACAACTGACTGGGAATAATCAAAATTTTCTGCCACTCTACACTCGGAGTTAGATTTCCATTTTTTTTATATTCTTTTCCACAGATTCAACTGACTTGTTCTTCATTGCATTTTTTTGGCTCCAGTATAACAGCAAATTACAGACATTAATGTTACAGGTTCAGTAAAGTTGGACTTCAGATGACCTCCAGTAGAAATCACAAAAACCAAAAGGAAAAACAACCAAACAGCACTCCAGAAAATTCCCCAAAAAGTGTGGATTTAATCAGCTAGTGTTTAACAGGCAACATTTTAGCTCCTTAATGGCTCCATTGAGAAGCTGAAATTTCCCTTTTAACCTTAACCCAAAAATTTTAAAAAGTATTAATGACCAAAATTTTTTTTGTTTTGCCATTGCCTTCACAGTTGTTTTTTTTCAAGACGAGTTGTATGAGGCTTCGTTTTATTTTGGCGGTTTTTACTTTATGGGGGGGGTAGTTTCTTATTCAAATAAAAATTTTTTTTTTTTTTTTTTTTTTTTTTTTTTACACCCTTCCTAATTTTTACATTTTAAAAACTTGATAATTTAAAGGTTATACGTCATGTGGAACCAATGTGTTTAGTATCCACATGAAAATTTTTTTTTACACTAATTTTTTTACTTTTTTTTTTTTTTTTTAAACCATAAGGAAACGGTTACTTTTTTTTTTTTTTTTTTACATTATAAGTATTAGCAAACAAAAATGTAATCATTGTAATTTTGTTCGTCTGTCTCACTCCCCCCTATCGCTGGCTTTTTTCACAAAAGCCCGGGGGTACTCTAGGTCCCCAGGGGTTTGGGCCTTCACACGCTTTTGCCGTAATTGGGGGAGGATTTTGCCCGCAATTAGGTTGAATAAGGGGCGGGGGCCGCCCCGGGCCCCTAACATCCATTACCACGGGGCCCTTCCCGCCGGGTAATGTGCAATCGCTTCTCCCCGCCCGGTGGATTACTGAAATGGGGTGGGACGAAAACCACCCTATGCAGCCAGTACGGGCACAATACGGCGGGGTCCGTGCCCAAAATAAGCCCGGGGAACGGGGCCTTTACTGTGAGGGGGTTTTCCCCAGGCCTCGGGGCACCGGGTGTCCAAACACCCGCAGAGCAGGGAAAACCTTTTTATGTCTGCGGTGATGAACTGAGCAATCAAAAAAGGGGGAAAGCACCGGGGGGCGGGGGTTCCCCCTCTCCCCAAAGCTTTCAGGGGCTGCGCGGGAAGTTTTTTTTCACAATAAAACCAACCCCCTAAAAAAGTGGGTGTAAAAAACTACAAGTATTTTCTATTGAGGTCAAAAAAATGGCTTTTTTTTCTGTTTTTGACAATATTTCAAGGGGTCCATGTATTTCGACTTTAAATACCGTCGTGTGGACAAAGCCCAATTTTGATTTTAAAGATGCGATTTTTTCCATTGTTCCTTGTTTTGGGGGTCTACTTTTTTTTCAAAAAAGTAATCTACAAATTGTGGGGGAAATTACCATGAAGATTTTTTGCAGAAATACCCAAATGGGGAAACACTTCCCTTTTTTTATGGTTTTTATGCAGAAGAATGGGATAGCTGCAAAATTCCGGTATGAAACGACCAGGTCTTTTACACTCTGGATCTATAGATTGCAGCCACATTGCTGCCAATATCACACCAACATGGTTTTCAAGTTGACTGTAGCTATAAGCAGCCTGACTGTCAATGGCCAAGCAGTATTGCAGCCAAGCAGAATCCAACCCGCAATACTCTGCAGTCATGAACAGCCAGGCTGCTTTTCCCCCAGGGTGGAACTGGAACCAAAAAAAAACTGCAGATTTAAAGAAATTTTTTTTCACTAAAAGGTTTTTTTGCATGAAAATGCAAATTACCCCGAGATTTCATGATTTCATCCTCACTGCTGAGCAATTCCATAATATTTTTGTATTTTTATTTTTTTCATTTATCTTCTATTTGACCTTGAAAACATGTGCCATTAATTACAATTGTTAACTTTCACTGGTTTGAGGTAGGTTTCATTAAGCCAGAATGTTCCGCTATTAAACATTGTTTTATGTCATATCTTTAATTTGCTACGAGGTAAAAAAAATAAATAAAAAAAATCTGTGAGGCAATTTCATTTTTTCCCACTTTTTGTGAAAAATGATACCTAACAAGACCTACTGAAAATTTTATTCTGTTCCTCTCATCTACATGGTCCTGATTGCAATTACATTATTTTTTGTATTGTTAGAAAAAACTTTTAACCTTTTACTCATTTGGTCTACGAACAACTTAAATTCGGTGAGCCTTTATTACAGAAAGAGATCAAAGCCCTTAACATTTTTATAATTTATTACAGAAGACATTTTAAGTCCAAAGGCACCCCTGATTATCAAGATGAATATATTTCAGCACTAATTCCGGGTCATTTTAAACACCCTGTAAGGGGAATTTTACCCTTCTTTTATTTTGATTTCATCTTGGATCCCCCAGCACTTCAAATTTAGTAAATGAACAGAAGAAGAAAAAATATTTACAGTATTTTTGGAAACTTGGATTTTAAGGGGAACCTTATCTGGAAATGCGATTTGGGTAGCAACATCACTTCAACCAAATTTTCGTTTCTGCTCATTGAACATAATCTTTTTATAACATCTGTAAAGTGTGACTGTTCAGCGAATAAATAACAAAGTTGTACACTCAGCATAGTAAATCCATGTAGTGTCTGCTCTCCCAAAAAACCCCATGCTTACAAAAAAGCAGCAAGGATGCCTTCCCACTCTAGGCTGACAGTGAGCAGAATCATCTCCAGTAACTCCTGATGGGGACACAGCGGCCGGCAACCGGGACGGGGCACAGCGGCCGGCAACCGGAACGGGGCACAGCGGCCGGCATGTTAATCATGTATTTTGTTTTTTATACATTAACTAGGAACATGACAAGTTGCTATAGTGACAGTTATGCGTGTTCATTACTATTGTGCATGTGGTTTCTTCATGTGATGGTGGTTCTGGGATGGCGGCAGTACACACATATAGAAATCCCCTCACTCTCCAACTTTTTAGCCAGTACAGCCTTAGGGGACAAAGATAATGAAATCGGTCAGTTATCTGCAGAGTATTGAAACAGGGCGCTACCCTTTCAAAAAGACCATAGCCTCAAGGCCCCCTTAAAGGCCCCCTATTGGGGCCCCGTAGCTTTGGCTCTGTAGTCAGGGTGCACCCCAAAGTTGACCAGATGAAACCCCTAGCGGACTGAAGAGCAGATTAGGGGAGTAGGGGGGGGGGGGGGACAGAACTGCAGCCACAGGAGAATGTCTGAGCCATTACCACTTACCAGCAATGGTTGCTCAAGAAACTGTGTGTCTGTAATACAGATATGAAGCCATTATGCCCATAATATATGTAAATGTAAGTTGGTTTCTGAACCCCTGACTCCTCTGACTTTTTTCCTGGGATGCACCATGAGGGGTAGACGCCCTGCATACAAACACCCGGCCCAGTCCCATGGTCCACAGTATCATTTTAAATAAATACGGTTCATAGGAACTATACAGTATACTTTCAATAATTGGGTCCTCTTATGATCCAATGTGTCCTTCAGTCCATAAATATGGAGCATGCTAAACTAGTCCTTGTAGTAACATTATGGCCAGACAAAGTCCCAACACACCCAAACACTACCATCATATCTAAAGCTACTGCTGCTATTAAGGGTAATTGCCCTTGTTAATGACTCTGTTGGTCTGATAACTGCTCTGCACCTGGCATTTTTATTATCCACAAACAATTAGGTATTTTTTTGATAATGAAAAAAAGATCTATTAACTTAACTGCAATTTACCTCTAACCTACCCTTTCATCTGCACCAATCAAGGCATTGACCGGTAATTTAATAACATTTATTCTTTTACAAACTCTTCAGAAAAAGTAATGTGAAGCTACACCGCTTATACACATTGACTCTGCACATATAAAATCCCACATCTTTATGTTTAGGTGTTTTTACATATTTTACCTTTCCGTTTCCTACTATTGTAAAGTTTACAAAATATCTGCTATAACTACATACAAGGGAGCTGCTCTTGACTGATCTTATTATGGCTTTAAATGGTTGTCTCACTACAAGGATTGCTGCTTTTTATCTTAAAAATCTTGCAAAAACAAGTCGCTTTGCAAATGTGCCCCATTACCCGTGTCCTACCTATTCCTAGATATCCCCTCTTGTATGGGCTGCATCAGCTCCTCAGGTCGCTATAGCTACAGACCTGTTTGATCTTTCCTGACAGGCTGAGAATGCGGGTTGCTATAGCTACGGACCTGGTGTCCTCAGCAGCTCTTCACTGCAGGCTAGTAGAAGCCAGTAAACATGCCCTGAATTCAAAAATGAAACCAGGAAAACAGGACGGAGATAATTTGAATCGATGCAGGGAGACAACACCTTCAATGTCTATAGTATGGTTCCATGGGCATAACTATAGCCATAACAATTATTAAGTTGCCCGGTGGTTTAGGGGACCCACTTAGGTACAAGAACATTGTTCCTTTTTTGTAGGGAACAAGTAGTTGGAGGCTTTCTGCTCTCCAGCACTACCACATGGGCTCCCTGATATATGGCGGTATTATTTATACCTTTAATTATTGCTATTTATGCTGCAGTTTTAGTTTATTGTCATCTCATTTTGCCATGGGGCCTTGTGAATTCTAATTCTCCCACCCCCCTCTCCGTATGGGTCAAAAAGTTAGGCTACATGAATAATATATAAATAATAATATATAAATAAATTACCTAATATCATCTGAATATCTAGTACTTAAACTGTAGTATAGCAAAGATGCAATTCTGAATGATCCATATATGGAATGTTTGCATATGTCGTGGCTCTTGCTGAGTGCTACTTTACTTGTTATGTATGTTTGCCTTTGCAAACTATAGTGTGCATTCGCTTTATTATTCTTTGGATGTAATGACTGTTTTTTGTATATTGAATTTTCAGGTGTAGCTACCTTCAGATGTTAGGAGTGCACTCCTCCCATCTGCCTTAGGTGTTTTTAATTAGAGCAAAGAATAGATGGATCCTGTCAAGTTTAATGGACGCCTCGTCCTCAAGAGAGAGGAGTATGTTTAACAATAGAATCCCATCTTTTGAGATTACCCTGACGTGGTAGATTGGCTTATGCAACGCAACAAAAAAATATAATATTTATATATATATATATAATATATATATATATATATATATATATATATAATTTTATATATATATATATATTATATATCACATACATATACACATATTTATTTTTTTATTTTAAACATCGTGGTGATTTTCAAATTTATAATTCTCATATAGTTTAAAGTGACCATATAGTTAATGGGAATGTCATCAATATTTTCACTAATTAAAACTAAAATATGAATAGATATTCTTTTCTTCTTAAAGGGAATTGAAACAAGATGCCGATACATATTTTCTTATTAGTAGCTGTTATTTTGGGATTGTAGATTTTTAAATCCAGTGTATGATTATGGGGGAAGCCAACTTGCTTGAGCTACTTTTAACAGCGTTAACCCTATAACTTTGCTTTACAGCAGCTATATGGACATAGGAGCCTGTGAACAGGAGCTGACTCACTTCTAGAAGAAAGTTTCCTAGACAATCTCTGTGACCTGGAAAGACATCAGTGTGTAGGAAGAGGATGAGCTGTGACTATCTCTTATTGTGAATGGTGAATCCCTTGTTACTTACAATATGTCGTCACATTTTGGTGTAATCCTGCCTGAGATAATGAGGAGACTGTAAAGCAGCCAGAGTAAGAAGATGTGGGATTTCAGGATATTTGTAAAATATAGATAATAACACGGAAAGTTAAAAAAAAATTACCAAAAATTATTTTAAAACATTTTTAGCAGTACAATATGATTTAAGCAATTATTTTCTAATGACACATTCCTTGAAGGTCTGCATGTGCTCTGACACTTAGCGAATGCTAATGTACCCTGTGGGCGACATGAACAGTGGCACAGACAGACCAGTTCTAAATAGCTTTAGGGCAGTGTAGAATTTACTAGAATGTACAGTATGAATCTGTTCTTCTACAAGTCATACATACAGGCGCAGTCTAGTGCCAATACCACAAGTCTGGCTCAGGCACCACCTTTACCCTGGTGTTTGGCTGGTCATCTTCAGGGCAGGTCCATAACATACAGGCGCCAGTTAGGTTGGAGCCAATACAACACAGTGTAGTGCTCAGTCGCCACCACCTTTACCCTGGTCTGGCTGTTCTTCTGCAGGTCATACATACAGGGCAGTCTAGAGCCAATACCACAAGTCTGGCTCAGGCACCACCTTTAACATGGTCTGGCTGTTCTTCTGCAGGTCATACATACAGGTGCAGTGTAGAGCCAATACCATAGTCTGGCTCAGCACACACCTTTACCCTGGTCTGGCTGTTCTGCAGGTCATACATACAGGGCAGTGTAGAGACAATACGACAACTCAGGCTCAGGCACCAACTTTACCCTGGTCTGGCTATTTTTCTGCAGGTCATACATACAGGACAGTATAGAGACAAAACCACAAGTCTGGCTCAGGCACCACCTTTACCCTGGTCTGGCTGTTCTTCTGCAGGTCATACATACAGGGCAGTGTAGAACCAAGTCTGGCTCAGGCACCACCTTTACCCTGGTCTGGCTGTTCTTCTGCAGGTCATACATACAGGGCAGTGTAGAGACAATACGACAAGTCTTGACTCAGGCACCACTTTACCCTGGTCTGGCTGTTCTTCTGCAGGTCATACATACAGTGGGCAGTGTAGAGCCAATACCACAAGTCTGGCTCAGCCACCACCTTTACCTGGTTCTATGTTCTTCTGCAGGTCATACATACAGGGCAGTGTAGAGCCAATACCACAAGTCTGGCTCAGGCACCACCTTTACCTGGTCTGGCTGTTCTTCTGCAGGTCATACATACAGGGCAGTGTAGAGACAATACGACAACTCAGGCTCAGGCACCAACTTTACCCTGGTCTGGCTGTACTTCTGCAGGTAATACATACATATGCAGTGTAGAGATAATACCACAAGTCTGACTCAGGCACCACCTTTAAACCTTGGTCTGGCTGTTCTTCTGTAGGTCATACATACAGGGCAGTGTAGAGCCAATACTACAAGTCTGGCTCAGGCACCCCCTTTACCCTGGTCTGGCTATTCTTCTGCGGGTTTCATACATACAGGGCAGTGTAGAGCCAATACACACAGTCTGGCTCAGGCACCACCTTTACCCTGGTCTGGTTGTTCTTCTGCAGTTCATACATACAGGGCAGTGTGGAGCCAATACCACAAGTCTGGCTCAGGCACCACCTTTACCCTAGTCTGGCTGTTCTAACTGTTCTGTTAGGTTTGGAGTCAAAAAATCATAAATGTGTCTAATCCTACGAATGTGGTGTGACACCCCCAAATCTCTGGCGCATTAAAAAATTGCCTTTGGCATATTACAAAGGGACTTCTCGCGCCAAAGTCTGGAGTGCGCCTGCTCATACATTCTTTTTGGCTCATAGTACACCAGAAAACTGGCGCAGCCCCTTTCATATATGTCACCCTGTATGTATGTTAATACTTATTACTTTCATTTCTACTAGAACACTATTGTGTGTTAAAAAGCAACACATAAAAGGAACAAATACATTGACAAAAAATTGTTGATGGTTTCCAAATAAATTTCACAAATTAAAACTGCACAAAAGTTTATCCAAAAACATAATAATTCAAATCTATAACTTAGATGCTAAACTTCTATAACATACTTCCCAGATCTAGAGCCCAACTTAACATTCAATGCCATACTGGAGTAAATGTGCAAGACGTAAAAATAAAGATCAAATTGTCAAACATGTCAAATACAGGCAGTCCCGGGTTACATACGGGATAGGGACTTTAGGTTTGTTCTTAAGTTGAATTTGTATGCAAGTCAGAACAGGTATATTTATTACATGCAACTCCAGCACAAAGGTTTTTTTTCAGTTTTGGATAGTGCAGGAAAGGGTTTTTACATTTGAATTGCTGTCTGTTTGCCTGTTAAGAAGATTTCACCTCATTTTCACCCCATGTGCAGCTGTGGCATGCTGGAACCAGTTCTAACTACTGTGGAACATACAAGTGCCAGTATGCCCCATAAGTCTCCGTTTGTAACTAGGGGACAGATGCAAGTCATAACAGTGTAAGTCAGGGACTGCCTGTATCAGTAAATATATTTATAACTGTACAAAAAAATCTGTACTAAAATAGTAATTCCGTAAAAAAATAAATAAATAATTGTGCCTGCCTGGTCCTTTAAGGGTCTATTAAGAAGTGAACTAGGAAGCATTGTTCTGCTGGCCTTTACATAGATAATAAACTGTCACCTTACCTTGTACCCACCAATCCGGTGTTCTTGTTTGAACTCCTTATTGTTCTTTAGCCACCTCATGGTAGGAAGAGGGTTCCCGGCAGCTGGGCAGCGCAATTTCACGGTGTTGGCAGCTGGAACAGCATGAAGTTTTTTCTCCATTTTCTCAGGATTGGTCCAGTAAGGAGCCTCTATAAAATACAGAAAAAAGCCGTATTAGTAATTGGTGTTCATGAGATGATGCGTGGTTGCCACAATGTACAAACAGGAGAGCACTTACTGATGTTATTAATGTCATTGATAACCACATTTTCAGAAACATCATTGTCATTGTCATCTTCATCGTCTCCTGAAGAACTGGCCTCTGAAACAGAAGACACCTTACACTTTTAGGACAAGTACTATTGGATACAAATTAGAGCAGCGATTTAAACAACCTCCTGAAATTGGACATAGACTACACTACACTAATGCAATCTATCAACCAAACATCAAGACAAGTGAATGTGGAAAGCTGTGCAGCATAGAAGTAAGCTAACACCACATGCAGTGATTCTATAGTTTTCATGAGCGTTGGTGGATCTTTACAAAGTTTATGGATATCAGAAAAGGAGGTAAAATTTGAAAGGGTCAAATTACTTAATGTCTATTTAGCCTAAGAAGAGCGCAGAGTCGGAGGGCTCATTTATCTTTTCAATGACAAATTGTTTAAGCCGCTCCATTGTTTGCAACAAAATGACGATGACATAGAGAGCATTATGGTCTGATGATAGCTTACACCTCCATTCTCCAGTCACTCACCTGTGACATTCACAAGGAAGAAATGTGCATTGCTTTGGCCGCCTTTATGCACTGCACAGGCATACAGCCCTGAATCCCTGAGGACCGTCTCGTTTATCATCAAGTAGTTCATGACAATCACCGTCCTATTGCCGGATTCTAATTTCACCCCATCCTTAGTCCAAACCACCAGGGACACGTTGTTGTAAGGACAGCGCAGATCAAGTGGCTTGCCGGGGCTAACGGTAAAAACATCCGGCTGGGAGATTTGGTATTTGGTTGGAGGTTCTGCATGAAGGGATAGAGGAAAAGCAGCAGAAAACGGAAAGACACCAAATGTCAGTAAAGCACCCACAGCAAATCGATTCTCAGCAAGAAGTGCAGGTCCTACTTGCTGGTATACAAGCTATGCAGAGGTATTAGTGAGGTTAAACAAACCATGCATTATAGTAATAGCAACACCAAAAAGCTCCAGTGTAAAGACATACGATGCACCCCTCTATTTCAACTCCCCACACACGGCTGAATTGCCACTCCCCACATTTCATATTCGTGATCTACACCTAAACTATCTAACACTTATTACCAATGTAGCATTTTACAAAGTGCATATAGTGCAAGAGAAGCCATGTGAGCAGTACCTAAAGCGAACCTTTCAGGTGGTTAAGCTTCCCTATCTGAAAGCAGGATGTGACAGAGGGAGTAAAGCTGAGCTCTGGGCTTTTTAGTTTTATGTGATTTGATGCAGAGAAAAAGCAGTGTAAATCCTGACAGGATCCTAAAAAAAGAGAAAGCAAAAGTCCTGACGATACTGCTCATATACATTGATTGATACTATTCTCTGTATACATGCTAATATAGGAAAAGCTGCCAATTATTGTATGTGGGCAAGACCTTCACTGTCTCTTAAGGAGTCCAGTTAGGATACGCTATATAATTTAGAGCATGATTTCTGAGTGAAAAGCAGTGCAAATCCAGACAGAATCCTAAAAAAAGAGAAAGCAAAAGTCCTGCTGACACTGCTCATATATAGTGATTGATACTATGCTCGGTCTACATGCCAATATAGGAAAAGCTGTTAATTATTGTATGTGGGAAAGGGAAGCAAGACTTTCACTGTCTCTTAAGGAGTCCAGTTAGGATACTCTATATAATTTAGAGCATGATTTCTGTGTAAAAGTAAGCAAAGATCACAGAGCTCAACTTTTCTCCCTCTATTAGGCTATGTTCACACGGCTTAAAATGGGCCGTATTTCGGTCCGTAATTACGCGCCGAAGTGCGCTAATTACGGGCTGAAAACGGCCCATTCATTACGGTAATCCACAGTTCTCATAGAGAACTATGGATTACGTCTCCTCTCCCCGCTCGCCAAGGGGGGAGATAATTGACATGTCACTTTCTAGCGGCGTATACGCGCCACTAGCAGTGATTTTCTATGGGCCGTCGAAGTGCCGGCCCCCCCGCTCGCTCCCCCGCTCCCGGCCACACGGCGTAACTGCGGGGCGTAATTACGACCCGCAGTTAAGCCGTGTGAACATAGCCTTATAGTGTTTCTCAACTCCAGTCCTCAAGACCCACCATAGTCATTTCAGGATTCCCACAGAATGCCTGACCATAATATATCACTTGCGAATACTGTCCAAATGATTCACTGTGGAGAATGCACTGACCATAATGATATCACCTGTGCAGAATGCACTGTCCATAATTATATCACCTGTGGAGAATGCACTGACAATAATTATATCAACTGTGCAATACTGAGGAAAGCCTGAAAACTTGACCTGTTGGTGGGTCTTGAGAACTGGAGTTGAGAAACACTGCTCTATTATATCCTGCTTCCAGATAGGGACGCAAACACCACCTGACAGGTTCACTTCAAGTTTTTATTAATCAAAAGACATATACTCAAATGATATCAGAAGTGGTATGAATATCTAGTCTATTGAAGCTACAGATTAATTTCTTAGCGTTATGTCACCGCACCACGATATCAGTCCTGCTTCAGCCTCCTGCTAGCACTTTACTTAAGTGACCATCTGTTTTGGTTACGAGGGCAATGTAATGGGAACCTGGTAAGGATCATCTTTTGGTTCAAAATTAAATTGACTTCAGGAATCTGCCTGCTTTAGCTATACTAGGTTACATATCTGAGGGCTGAAAAGGTTTTCATTTACAGCTATCGCTTTGACATTAACCCTTTTGGTAAAAAGTTGCCGTTCTTTTTAATTAACTCCAGCTGACACAAGAGAAGCTCCCTATAGACCATGGAATTCACTAAAGCGAAGACAGAATTGTATTCCCAATGTGCATGCATGCCCATAGAAGGAGAGAGTCGAGACGCATACTCCTTCAGACCCAAGTAGAAAGAAAAAAGGTATGGGCACTCTCCATTCTCGGCAGGATAAACCTTTAGGGTTTTACGTTCATTGTGAAGAAATCCTAAAAATATGCAGCAGGAAGCTATGTACTTACCATGTTTCCCCAAAAATATGACAGCGTCTTATATTAAATTTTTGCTCCTAAAGATGCACTATGTCTTATTTTCAGGGGATGTCTTATTTTTCCACAAATAAATTATAGCATGCTATATTAGTGTGTGTACATATATTTCAAAGTTTAGAGTCACAAACCATAGGATATATGTATGTAAAGGACATTTTATGGCAACTGCAGTGACTTATCTCAAATGATGGCAAATGTGGCATGCTGGAACTTGTAGAACTACAAGTTCCAGCATGCCCCATCAGCCATCCTGAGAGATGCGCGTGTCAGTATCATTGCTCTGTTCTCCCCCCTCTTCCCTCTATTACTTACATTTACTTTCTGTCTCCTGTCCTGGGATGTTCAGGACCTGTGGTGACATCACAGTTACATGACCTCCCTCTACAGGTCCTTCAACACCCAGGTGCTACAACAATATGTCCCTGGACCATTTCTCGGGGTGATTGGGGCTTGGGGAACACCTCCCCCCATTCTCTCTGCCCACCCTTAGGGATGGTCCGGACTATGGGGAGCTGCAGCAATGATTTCCGCTATGTCTTATTTTCGGGGGGTGCCTTATATTAGGGAATTCAACAAACCCTTTTTTGTTTATGCGTTATTTTTCGGTGAAACATGGTAGGACTATATAACTCAAGCCTTGTTCTGGGGGCATAAAGAAGTAGAGTTCTAGACAACCATTTTCATAGTCTTTCTGTAAAAGGAGTCAGACATGTCCAAGAAATAAAAATTCAGATTTGTGATAACACAGTAACTTGGACGCCCACTGATCTTGAGAACTTGTGGAACACGGTCTTAAGTTAACCATAGACTGTTTTAGGAAAATTTCAGAAACAGTTTCGGGCTCAGGCTTAAAAAACGGATTGAGCCACATAACTTTACTCTGCCATAGTCCTGCATCAGGCACACCTGCCCAGTCATCAGTTGCTATGGTCATGAGGTTATTAGATGATAAATGGAAATTATACCATGTCCTCCAAAGAGGGAGCTGTTCTGGACAGCGACTCTCCTCTTGGCTACTAGTGGGATTCTGAGCTAGAGACGGCTGACAATTAGTTCCATATGCCTTACTAGGGTTATCTTGGTGGATCCGGGTTAGCCCTCCACATGGCTTAGTGCAACAGAGATCTTACGGTAGTTCTTGCAGTTCTGTACAACTCAAAGCCCTATGCGTTTCCTTTTTAAACCTATGCATAGTTAGTCAGGCTTGTTGCAACCTAGCAGAAGGAAAATGCCTGTACACGCTGTACTTGGTCATGGCTGGTCTGCTTTCAATGCAAAGCATGACAAGTCAACTATACAGGCACTCAGTGTTTACATAAGGGTGTTTACACAGGGATGGGTGCTGCATCTCCACCAGTTAAACTGTAGCCCCCTACTTGCAAGTATGGGCTCAAGCCCCAACAAGGTCATAACAGTAGGGGGATAAATCTTGTCATTCCAAAACGATTTATTTTTAGATGTTTTTGACGTTAACTTTTTAATTTTGCACAGTAGGAGGCCATCCATTTTGGGAAACTATTTCCTTGAGTTCCTAAGAATGTAATCAAGAATGATGGACATCAATACTTGCATCACCATGCCTTAGCCAGATCATTTACTAGGAGTGGGTTACTAACTATTAGTTCAAACTGCAAAACAGACACGGAAGACCCTCTTCAACAAACAGAACTTAATTTATTGGTTTAGAGCAGGCCTGCACAATATACAGTCTGCAAACCAGACAGCATAGGGACAGAGGCTTGTACAAACCCCACCACAGAACAGGCATTCCAGGGCAGTTTGAGGACATCCCAAGTTTTGCCAGTCTGGGTTAGAGGTGTTTTCCAGTTTAATTTAGGTGAAGCCTAAATGATTTTCCCACCTATTCCCAGGATAGAGGAGAAACATCTGATCGTTGGGGGTTCCACCATTCACCAAAACATGGACCCCCATGTCCTCCCTCAGTGTGCTCGAGGGAGGTTTTAACCAGAGCCGTGGTCACACATGCACACTGCTGCTCCATTCAAAACACAGGAGGACTCCCGAAGATAGCAGAGTACTGTGCTCAGCCATCTTCAGCAGTCCCATAGGCTTTGAACAGAGCTGCTCTAGTCAAACCATTTCTCCCTGCACAAGTATGCTGAACAAGAACGAGGGACCTAGAGCCACCGTTTTAGTGATCATGGGGATCCCAGTGATCAGATATTTATCACACATCCCGTGGATAATACTAAGGGGCCGTTCACACAGCACAGTGCAAATGCCGGTCGGAAATTCTAACCGGTATTTGCACTGTTTTTTGGGCCAGCTTTTCTCTGCAGTTAGTGGAGAAAGCCCTCCCCCTTCACATAGACTTGTTCATATTCCACCCGAAAACCGGGCAGAACAATGAACATGTTCTATGTTTTTCGGACCGCCGGCAGTCTAAAAAAAAAACATCTGGCGGAAAATCCGTGCAGTGGGGACTGCTGCATGGATTTTCCATTAAGGTCCATGTAAAAGTTTGTCAGCCGGTTTGCAGACGGCTTTCAAAACCGAAAACCGTCTGCAAAACAGTGTAGTGGGGACAAGCCCTAAATGTCCATAGTAGGACCCCACTTAAAAAATACTTTTAAACTTAGATTTTGTTTCATAACTCACCATTTAAAAGAGATCTCTGCTTGCGGTCAGTGAATAAAACAGGCCTGTCTACACCACCCCTAATAATTTTCAAAATTTACAGTTTTCTACACTTCTTTCCAGTTTAGGCAATCTTATAGGAGTTACAACAACACCACAATTCTCTCCCCTGCCCAAATAGTTTCCTGCAGTGTATGAGCAGGTTGTTTTGCTCATAGAGAATTGCATAGATTGAATGTACTATGGGAAGTATTAGGACTGTATAGATTTCCAGCATCTGGATGTAAACAAAGAATGTATATATTCACTGAAGAAAGTAGAGCTCTTATGAAAAAGGGTGAGGAAATAAAAGTTTACTACAAAGTTGCAAAACTTTTTATTAGGCTAAGTCCACCCTGCATATGCCAAAATGCTGTCCAAAATCCAACAGTTTTGGCATTGCTGGACTGCGGAAGGACCGTGTTTTTTTGGTCCAGATTTGCGCAAAAGCCAGTGTCAGCAAATCCAAGCAGAATCTGTCGGAATATACAATATGTTGCATTTTCCACCAAATTTTATAGACTACAACACGGATATTTCACTGCTGTCCACGCAGGGCAGGGAACCACTGGATTTTCGGTGGATTCAAAATACCGAATCCACCGAAAATCCGACGATATTTCTGTCCTGTGTAGACATAGCCTTACACATTGATTAAGCCAGGTGCTCTAGCCATGATCCACACCACAAGGAAGTACTGAGTAGTATTCTTCACTACCTTCTCTAGAAATGGTCTAATACAAAAATATAAAGTTCATCATTATTGTACTGGGTTTATTGTTAAAATGACCAACACACTTGTGTAGTGTGTGCACAGCACAAGATCAGCTTTTACAACTTAGGTGACTGCAAGGCAGCTGTTCTTGGAGGATTGCGCCAGAAATACTTTGTATTTGCCAACAACTCCCTTCTATTTATATGCTCTACAGTACACAATAGTTATTTTAATAAGCTTTGGAAAAATGAACAATTAAAGAGTATTATAATGAGTCTGTGTCTGAATAAGGATTTGTTTGAGTGTTTGGCGTTAAACGGAGATGGCAATAGAGATCTGTGGATTTTCCATGGTAATAGAACACAGATCACACTACAATAGAAGATATCCGCAATGTATGTTTTAAAAAAAAGGGGTTTTTTTAGGTGTAAAACAAAAAGAAGCTTAAAAGGAAGTTTTTCTTCCAAATTTTATTATGACAGAAACTTTTTGATGGAAAAAGGTTTAAAAGATATCATCTTCCTAAATCTTCCATTATAACTAAGTATCAAATTATCAATAATATGGAGCTTGATTTATTTCTTTCCAACCCCCTTCATCCCTTAAAAACTTAGCTGCACCTTTTAGGTTTTTTGCCCCAACCCCCCTTTAAAAAGGGTCATTTTTTTATAAACCCACAGCAGAAAAAACTTTTTAAATACTTTTTATTTTGGTTCTGGTATAACTTTTTTTTAAAACCCCATAAAAACTTTTTGTTCACTCACACCTGATTGTAAATTTGTGCAAACTTTTTGAGGTGGGGTCTTGAATGTTGAAATATGAACCTGAGCACAGTAAGAATTCTAACAATTTTTAAAATGACTATCATCATGAGCTGTGATGTCTTTCAGTTAAATGTAAGTAAACTTTGGTTATCAGTATTTGCCTCCCAACCCCCAATCAAGGCCCTTTCATGGTCTTTGGATTAATTTTTACACATTTATTTGCTGCAGTTGTAAAACCTATGTAGAGAAGATGCCTGCATAGGTTCTCATTGCTCATTCAAAAGAATAAATGCAGGGAACTTGGACTGGGCTTCATAGCCAACGCATTAGATGCCTCCATAGAATACACCATTCAGCAACTTCCTAATCCAAGAACCAGACACAAAGGGGAATTATGCAAAGCTAAAAGGAAAAACCCAGTAAACCATATGGAATTGTGTTGTCTGAAGCAAGTTGTTTTGTGACATTACTCGGCTATTCAAAAATTATATTCAAGCTTATAATAATTGAAATAGCCAAAAATGTTCTAAGCACAGTTGTCAGATCAAAAGCTTGTTATTTACTAAATCTTCTAGTCAAAAAATGTAGTTGCTGACACATGTCTAGAATATGTAGAGTGTCAGGTTTTCCAGAAACTGTTACAGAACATAAAACAGTTGAACACTGGAGACACAAAACGTATCGAAAACACTAAAAAAGTCTGATGTGGTGACCATTAATATTTGAAACCATCATTTAATTCTTGGTTGGCTCCATCCGCTTGTGGTTCTTCTTGTGAGAATTTAGAGACAGGGCAAAAATAGTTTAGAAAATTACTGAACATTTTTTTAAAGATAGGCTAACCACCCGCATCAAACCTCAAACTATAGAGAAAGTTTAAAGACCCATTGGCAAAGGGAAAGTTGTCAGTTTGCTGTTCTCATAACTAATCCTTGGCACGGTTGAGAAGTTGGCAGTACAACATTAAGCACTTTTGGACTGGGATGTACAGGGGTTTAGGGGGTGGTCCTATTTTCAAAACCTGCAAACAGGACAGGCAGCATTGCTCCCATACCTTTTAAAGCTGTACATATCAGACAGGGAGGAATTTGGAGGGCAGGAGATAACTATTCTAATGCATCGTGCCTTCAGGAAGAGTGTCTTGCAGGGCAAGGTGTCCTTAATAATTATCCCCGTGGGCAAGGGTGCAACCTGGGCTTCTAATTCTCTAAGATATGTAGATGAATGCTGGGGTTTCTTAACATGTGAAGTAGATGGAGGCCTTTAAAATATAAATGATGCGTATAATCATGTCTAAATAGAAGAATCAGGATATGTACCATTCCTGTCCTTATGCTAATAAAGGTTGTGAATAACAGCTTAGATGAATGGTCACGACAGAGAACAAAGACATGCGCGATGACAATGACCATTACATATAGTTGACATTTTATGGAAGAAAAACCAAAAAAAATAAATAAATAAATAAATTACTCCCATCTTGATTTTCCAAGGGTAAAAAAAATAAAATAAATAAATTCTTCAATAAATACCATCCAGTAGCAAAACTGGAATGTCTTCAGTATTTTTCATATTTATCTGGTTTTATATTTTAACAAATTTTTCTTAGATCTTACCTTCTGGTTCAATGGTAGTGTCCGCCACTCGGCTGTAAGATGGACGGGCAATTGCCAAGCCAACCAGAAACAGGCAAAGAAGTAGCAGCATTCTGTCAGTGTACCCACCGCCTGGTTTCCCTGAGCGCCACACCGAGAACAACCCCATCTGACTGGCTGTGAGCAAGCATGAGACGTAATCACCAGGTCCGCTTTCCTGTTGGGGAATCCTGTAAGAAATTTTAAAAAGGGTTTTAAAAATCAATTTTTAACCTATTATCAGATTTTTGGGCATCACAACAGTGAAAAAGGGGAAATTTTCCCCAGAGGGGAAGGGTGTTCTATGCCATGTTAATGGTTTAGGGTTGAACCCAAGAGGAGCCCAATTTTTTAAGCTAAATTCAACATCATTAAGCTTGGCTACTAACCAGATAAGTGTTAAGGGTTGTGTAAATGTCATTTTACAAATGGATAACTAAGTGGTGAGTGAAACTGTATTATTAGGACTATATTAGTTATTGTTGTTAATTATATAGTTAGTAAAGGTCATTGATGGAGTGTGTGTTCACATGGAACAATGTGAGGTCAACACAAATTCAATAGAAATTATAACTGAATGT
The DNA here is from genome assembly GCA_025379985.1 of Phyllomedusa bahiana. Lineage (NCBI taxonomy): Eukaryota > Metazoa > Chordata > Amphibia > Anura > Hylidae > Phyllomedusa > Phyllomedusa bahiana. Next base: position 76,159 of record JAODAL010001789.1, on the reverse strand, counting down.
TAATCTTTGCTAGACATTTACTAAAAAGCATTAAGGATTTAAAGGGGTTAAAGTCCTTCCCTAGGCTATCCTTTCCACCGACACCTCCAGAATGGGGAGATGGCCGCGCTTGCTCAGCTCTATCCCATTAATGCCTATTGGAATTCCTAATATAGCGGAGCACACTCACTATATCCGTAGCTGCAATAGAAAATAACGGGGAGAACTCCACAAGTGTGGTCATCTCCCAATTCTGTAACCCTTTTAAGCTGGCACCAGTGTTGTGTTGACAGGTCCCACAACAGTAAGAGAAATCTGCCAATGATATTGTGTCGACAGACCATGGCATATTGTGACAGTTGCTTGTCAAGAGTATAGGCCATTTTTGATTTTTTTTTTTTTTTTAAACCAACCTATGGGAGTTGACAAATGATCACTTGGCTAAGAGTTGTTTAGTTTTATATCTTATTGTCAACTTCAGTGCATCTTGCCCAACTTGATTACTATGGGAAACACTTTTCTAGTCTATAAATGGCTTAAAATCATGGCAATGTTTACAATGTCATTGAGTGATTAAAATTGTGGGAATTAATTAGGATGATTTTTGTACCTATAGCCTACTTTTTAAAAAAATCGATTTTTTTTAGTGGCCCCTTTAGGGTGCTAGGGGAACTAATAGGGTTAGTACACTATTTGGGGCCCCCTCATCAGGACGATGCCCCAAAAAAACCCCTTTTGGGTCATCAAGGGTTTTTTGCAGGGGGAATCTTTATTTTGGGGCCTTTGATATTAAAAATAGGTTTTTCCTTTAGGGAAAAGGTTTCATCATTTAAAATTATCAAGGACATCAGTACCCTGAGAAAATATTATTAAAAAAAGATTTATTGGCATTATTATCCTTTTCCTCCTATTTAGTAGGTTGCTTTATTTTACAGAAAGAAAAGGGGTGTTGGGTTTTTATAACATTTTTTTATTAATTTAATAAAAAGGGATGTTTTAATTGGGGTTTTTTTTTTTAAAGGATTCAAATTGTCACTACTAAAGGGAATCTTCATATGAGTCTGGTCTATAAAGATTCAATACAGCGGTCCTATAAAAAATGCATGCTAAAAAGGGGGCATTCAAAGTGGGACTTTGCTGTTTTTTAAAATTTTTTTTTTGTAGGAACCCTCGCAACCAAACCTTAGAAAATTCCTTTAAAAAAAACCACAGTCACATCTCCATTATATATCAGCCTAAAATAGCTTGGATACAATTCTGTATTTCCCTTTCTCCTGACGTAATTGGCAACACGAAAATGAAAATAACCCATAATTTATATATCAAGATACCAACTATATTAAAGCAAAAAAAAATCAGTCATTAAAATTATTCCTAAATTCCATGAGCATTGGATAATGAGGAGATTTTTCCCATTTAATTCACTTTTATTAGGGTGGTAGAACACAATTCTGCAAAGCAAGCAAACCACATGGAGAATAACTTACTGCCACATCTCCGTGATAAAAATTCCTTCACTCCTAAAATATAGATCTACATTTGTAATATAGAGATGTGGTAAGACACTTTCATCTTAAAATAAAATGTGGTTGGATTTATTAAATATGAACCAAAAGGTTCTCAAAGAGAGGACAAGAGATTCTGTTGTATCTTTGTACTTAAAAAACCAGAGTGCTTGACCCTAAAAGGGATACAGGAAAAGGAGGGGGTTTACGGCTAAATCAATAAGAAGGCAGTAAGTACAAGGGTCACAGGGGACACATCAAAACCCAGCAGGTATAGGCAGCCTATACAATAGGAAGCCCTAATAGTTCTGCTGTTACAGTAGTTTAAAAACTAAAAATAACTAAAAAGTCAAGGTGCTTAGAAGTCTTCTATATCGATTGTATACAAATTATTTATACTGTAGGAGATGGGCAAGCAGTGCTTATCTATATGAAACATATTCATGAATGTGGTGTGCATACTAAAGAATCCATGACACTGGATACTATGTATCGCCTTTTGGCACTATAATGGTGGGATATGATCATTCAAGGGGTTTTCTCAATACGCTGTTTCACAGAACCACAGCCAGCTTCAGGCTTACATTTCGTGGTCAGTCTACAGCAGTGATTAACATATCAGTTCTGCTGTTACTAGATGATCCTTAGGGCATTACCCCACTGCACGGGTTTTCGGTCGGTTTTTCAGGCTGTTTGCGGTTTTTCAGACCGCCTGAAAAACCGGCCGAAAATGAGCACAATTGTGCTCTATGGAAAACCCGTGCAGCAGTCCCCACCGCATGGGTTTTTTCGCCCAACTGTTTTGTTGCCGGCAGACCGGAGGCAAAACATTGCACATGCACAATCTTCCATCCGGTTTCCGGACGGAATCTGTGCATGTCTATGGGAGGGGGGAGGGCTGTTCTCCGCTCATCGCGGAGAAAAGCCCGCCCCCCCCACCCGCGGCCGTGAGGACGGTCGCAAAACAGGACAAATAGGTATTTGTCCTGTGCCGTGTGAACGGCCCCTTACAGTGACATGACTCAGAGTGCAGGAGGTTTATAAACTGTAGTGCACAAGGCCACAGAGCTGTGAAGGGTTAAAACTTTTGATTAACTTAGGTAAACAAGCTCCAGTGCTACTGATAACACTCAACAGGGAGTGACATTCCTACAATCACAGAGGGTTGCTTGGAGTAATCAGAGCAGAGAGAGATGGTCAGTAACCTAGATTTTGTGTACAAAAGTAGTAGATAAAATATTTATCTCCTAAACAAAGCAAAATCAGAACACCAATGTATTTGGTACTAATATTTATTTACCTTTACCTACATGATTTAAGCTAATAATTTTGATTAGAAAACCCCTTTAACACCATGGAGGTAGCAGCAAAATGATCTTGCTGTGGACCCCATCAGCTTTGTATACAGCACGTGTGTCCAACTCAAGGCTCTCCATATCATTTTATGTGGCCCACAACAGCTTAGGCACAGCAAGCAGTTTTGGACAAGGTCTGGATGCAGAAGACTGGCTCTCCATTTTCCCGAGATGATGCAACCAGTCTCCGGCAGAGGCAGTGGCCCCAACACAGGCGCCATCTTGGATTCGGAGCTCTGGTGTACATCTCTATACTGTTCTGTTCAGCAAATAAGAGATGGTGGCACAGCTCTAACAGCCCTACCCATGCAGCCTCCAAAAAGGTAGAACGCTTGGTGGAAGGACCTGGCTTATATTCAACCATACAGAACATGAGCATCATGGCCCTTTGAGAACAATGATAATGCTAATGTGACCCTTGGTCAAAATGAGTTTGACACCCCTGATGTACAGCAATAATAAAAATAAATAAAATAAAAATAATAGTCCTGAAAAGTTAGAGTTGGGGTTATATATCCGACTGCAAACTGATCATGGTAAAAGTGATAGTACCTACTTTACATGCATACAAATAATGTATCTGCTACTGCAAATCACCATCTAAAATGTGGCATTTATCAGGAAACCAGTCAAAGCGCGAGCTAAAGTTTTTACCCAACAAGTAAATTTCGGACTCTTACGTGAGTAGTTGGTTTGCAGAACCTACAGCCGTTTTCTGTCTTGTAATGCAGAGTGTTTACAGCGGCACTTTCCAACTTGCCCCCTCCCCACCTAGACTAAAGAACATTACAAAGAGGGGTTTGTAGTAACCTTTGCTTAAGTCTGGGTGAGCATAAACAAAAATCATAACTTGCAAATGTGTGTGTCAAATGGTACATAACATATATAACACATATGAACTGACAATGCAGATAACATAAATAAGATATTTACCAGTTTATTTCTTTAGTTTTTTACTTTTTCACCTGATTTTCTTTTACATATAGATAGTATAAATTAACCATTCAGTTCAAATTTCTATGCACCTGGTGTTCCCAAACTTTAAGGCAGAAGTTAATCAACATTTTAACTATTATGTAAGATGAACAAAATGAAAAAAAAAATAAAATAAATCACATTTTGATAGCAAGAAAAGAAAACAACTTAAGTACACAGTACTGGGCAATATTACATTTGGCAACTATTGATGTCAGATGAGGTCATTTGCCATATGTTATAACTTCTTAAAGGGGTTGTCTCACTACAAGGATTGCTTTTTATGTTAAAGATCTTGCAAAAACAAGTCACTTTGCAATATATGTCCAGATATCCCCGCTACAGACCTGTTTGATCTCTTCTGATAGGCTGCCAGCACTGGTTGCTATAGCTACAGACCTGGCTTCTACTGCAGCCTAGTGGAAACCAGTAAACACGCCCCTGACTTCAAAATGAAACAAAAAAAAAAAAAGGACTGAGGTAAGATGAATCAGTGTAGTGAGACAACCCCTTTAAGAAGCTGTATGTCTCATATGAAGGCTGGCTATTTCTATACAACCTATCATATGAGGCAAACTACAAGGAGAGTGGGCTCCACTGCAAATGCCTCCCATTGGAGCTAGTTCTAATACCTTTTGTCTCTTTGTAATCCCTTGGCACCATGACCATCAGGCATTTGTTATTCAGTGATGTGGTGTGTATGGAGCAGGCGAGCCTTGGCAGCATACCACCACTGATGGGGAAAAGGGAATTGGCCTAATTTAAAGGAGGACCGGTGATGAACTCTTTTTATTTATTTATTTATTTATTTATATAATATGTTTAGAGTGCACATATATATATATATATATATATATTATAAATAAAGTGCCACTCCCTAAACTACTGGCACAGATGGTTAATGAATAGGGGGAGAGGGCTAGAAAAAAAAACCACACAACAAGCCCAGTGGTTTGGGATTCTGCCAGCTCCTTACTTCTGGTCCCTTTAAGCAAAAAATGTCACATTCCATAGATTTCATAGAAACTACATGGCCTAAACTATGGTAAACCCATGGAGTATATGTACTTACATTTAATGTCTAAGATCCTGTTCAATTAAGTTTACACAAAGTAACTGAAATACTTCTAACTGGGTCCATTTAGAGAACTCCAGCAGCAAGACATGAAGTCCATGCCTCCACTTCTTATTGGCATCCCCTTTAAAAGGCTATAGACTCCTTTAAACTCAGGTTTAGTTTATGGTATTGTACTTAGAATGGTGCAAAAACACGTTTTCCCTTTGGATCTTATTGACAAAGTTAGCAGAGTTTCTCTTCTACAGTCCACACCTACACAAATATATTGCAGACGCTCTCGCAAGTAAAATCCATCAGTTGAGCTGCCTGATGGCGGAGTTTACTGCCCCTTACCTTCCTCTTCTGAACAGTCTTCTAAGCTGATTTATGACCTGAGATCAAGCTGTCAGGCAGCATATGTGAAAACATACTGGTTAGAATAAAGAACCAATGCCAAAAAAGTTACTGCAGCATAATAAATTCAAGGCACCAATAAAAAAAAAAAAATTGCATTTCAAAGTATTTTTAGATGCGTTTTTGGGACCTTGAAATGCTTCTTACGAAGCCACTCCTTCGTTTCCCTGGCGGTGTGCTTGGGATCATTGTCATGCTAAAAGACCGAGCCACGTTTCATCTTCAATGCCCTTGCTGATGGAAGGAGGTTTGCACTCAAAATCTCACGATACATGGCCCCATTCCTGGTCCCTTTGCAGAGAAAAAGCCCCAAAGTATGATGTTGCAACCCCCATGCTTCACAGTAGGTATGGTGTTCTTTGGATGCAACACAGAATTCACTCTCCTCCAAACACGAGGAGTTGCTTTTCTACCAAACAGTTCTACTGTGGTTTCATCTGACCATATGACATTCTCCCAATACTCTTCTGGATTATCCAAATGCTCTCTAGCAAACTTCAGACGGGCCTGGACATGTACTGGCTTAAGCAGGGGGACACATCTGGCACTGCAGGATCATAGTCCCTGGCGGCGTAGTGCGTTACTGATGGTAGCCTTTGTTACGTTGGTCTCAGCTCTCTGCAGGTCATTCATTAGGTCCCCCCGTGTGGTTCTGGGATTTTTGCTCACCATTCTTGTGATCATTTTGACCCCACGGGGTGAGATCTTGGGTGGAGCCACAGATCAAGGGAGGTTATCAGCGTCTTGTATATCTTCTTTTTTCTAATTATTGCTCCCACACCAAGCTGCTCGCCTATTGCAGATTCAGTCTTCCCAGCCTGGTGCAGGGCTACAATTTTGTTTTTGGTGTCCTTCAACAGCTCTTTGATCTTCACCATAGTGGAGTTTGGAGTGTGACTGTTTGAGGTTGTGGACAGGTGTATTTTATATGAAGTTGAAACAGGTGCCATTACTACAGGTAATGAGTGGAGGACAGAGGAGCCTCTTAAAGAAGAAGTTACAGGTCTGTGAGAGCCAGAAATCTTGCTTGTTTGTAGGTGACCAAATACTTATTTTCCACTATATTTTGCAAATAAATTCTTTCCAAATCAGACATTTTGTCTCTCATAGTTGAGGTCGACCTATGATGCCAATTACAGGCCTCTCATCTTTTTAAGTGGGAGAACTTGCACAATTGGTGGCTTACATAATTTTTTTTTCCCACTGTAAATGCATCTTTCATTTGCAAATCTTATAGTTTCATGTTTTAACATGTTGTTATAACACAGAGCAAGCTGATTTTTTACAATGTTTGTAATGAGATGGAAAGTGTTATGATGTATGCAGCTCAGAAAATAGGAATAATGTTTATATGTAAACCTTGAAAGGACAGTATCAATAATACTACTCATAGGAAATACACTTTCATCAGTGGACCCTGTATAGAATATATTGACTAGGAGGCTAGATCTAGACAGCACATCTCAAAATGGCATCCAAAATCCAACGCCATTTTGACAATTTGGATATACTGTCGACCCCATACAATTGAATGTACGGGAGTCCAACGGCAATCTAGCGGAATCCTACGGAATATACACAACATGTTGCATATACTTCCAGATTTTAAAAGCAACGGTACAAAATCTGTGCTGTGTAGACTACAGCACAGGGCACTGGCGGATTCAGTATGAAAATCCGACTGAAAACCTGTGCGGTGTAGAACTAGTCTAATAGCTTCATAATGACGACTTGACATCTAATATTTAAAGAAAACATGGATCCAGCAGGATAAAATTTTAGTGTAACACTTTTGTTTTTTCCAAGGGATGCTTGACACTTACCCCCCTGCTTTATTATGTTTATGGACCGGGTAAGGAGTAAAGCTAATTAATCACTTTTAATGGACGGGAAGATTTAGGTTATGTTCACCCGACTGATTTGGAGGATTAAAATTTCAACGTAGTATCCTCGTCGGAAAGCACAACGTTGATTTTTTTTAGTATCTGTCATGGGGGCTGGCGCGGGTGCCGTTGCCCCCCGCGGCCACCCCCCTGCCCGCAGGGGCTCTGGCGCGGGTGCCGCGGCTACCCGCGACCATCCCCCTGCCACCCGAGGTCCTGCACCGGACCACTTACCCACCCACGCTCCGGTGTTCGCTCCTCCTGCCTGTCCTGGCCGCCGCACGCACGCGACGGCTGGTCTGGATTTAAAGGGCCAGTGCGCCGGTAATTTGGTCAATTGCCGGCCGCTGGTCCTATATAAGGAATACGCCCCCAACACTCTCTGTCAGATTGTTGGTGTGCGTTGCCTAGTTGAGAGTGTTGGAAAGTCCTGTCTGATTACCCGTGTACCAGTCCATTCCGCTACGTTTCCTGACCTTGCCTGTTTGCCGCCTGCCCTGACTGTCTGCCCGTCTCTGACCACGAACCTCTGCCGCCTGCCCTGACCTTCTGCCTGTCCCCGACTACGCCTCTGGATTCTGATTCTGTACCACGCAGTACCCCGGCCGCCATCGCAAGCAAGTCACGTCAGGGGTAGCGACCTGGTAGCCTCACGCCGCATCAACTCCATCCCTCTTTGCGGCGGGCTCTGGTGAATACCAGGAGCTACTTAGACTCCGCTCCCTGGCGTGGCTTAACTATCATCGTATGAGGTGGTCCAGCGAATCCACCGAACCCTTACAGTATCCCATATATGATAACGTGAGATACGGAATCCACTTCAAAGAATTGACATGAAAAGAATTCAGCACTGAGAAAACCAGCAATGTATGAATAGCGACACTGATTTTCCATAGCAATCAATGTAAGTCGGATTGCAGTTGGATTGGACGCCGATTCTGAATCAAATTATGCGCCGATTCCCTCCTAGAATCAGCGTCCAAATCTGCCAAGTGAACGGACCCCTAGGGTTTTTAGGAAGTTGCTGAAATTATGAAAGGGGGTGCATACTGCTATTAGGAGAGAAAAGCCAAGTCCTGTATGGTCCCATTTTGTCTGTTACTTGGTGGAAAGAACCAAAGCAGGACTGCCCTCTCCAGAGGAATTGTATGTCTGGCCAACATAAAAAGCCTGGGAGACTTCATTGTATGTGTACTACATGAAGATTATTATCAGCTAACCAATCATTTTGTATACAAATCTATATTCCGAATAATACAATTACATATATTATACATATGTGATGTCTTGTAGATATTATAATGTGTTATATGTGCCAGCTTATAAGCCTGGTATAGTTAACAAAGAAAGAAAATAAATTAGTATAATGCCCTAAGGATTAAAATACACATCCTGCTCTTCTACATCTAATGTATATACTGTATATTGGACAAATAGATAGATATAGCAGAGCAGGATGTGTATTTTAACTCTTTGGGGCATTCGGATGTTGGCTTTTAACATACATGTTAAACATATGCCAAATAGTATCATCCATCACCCATAGGGTCACATTGTAAAAACATATACTACTATGTTTTTTACTTTATGCCATTGTACAGAATAGTGTAGGCTCCTGTGCCATTTCATCCTTTTTTTGCGACAGACACATAATGGCTAAATATAGGCCAAAAGGGTACACTTCTGGCCCCCAATGTCCATTTAAATCTATGAACACGTTTAACATTAAAAACATGGGGAGCATTCCTGGAGTACACACTAAACAGACATCACAAACATGGTGTACCTAGCCCTATATACCTTAGGCTTATGGACATATCTTTTTAACATTCATGAAAACAACAAAAACACTATGTAAGCATTACTGTTACCAAATTTTCCCCATCAGCTAAAGCTTGGATTTGCTCACAGTGTATAGTAAGGTCCAATTATTTTTTTCTGTTGGCCCTATATACAAAAGTTTCGGTATCCACAGAAGAAACAGAAAAGTATACACACCTCTCCTGAAGCCCCTGCTTTTACCATGGAATACTTAAATAAACATTCCCCTATAAAACCAACACTTACACAAACATTCCCTTTATGCAATCTCCTGCTGAAACTTGCTGCCTCCATAAAAACATATTTATGGCTTGTGCCAACAACTCAGACTGGAACCATTTTTTAACTTTCTTGACATGAAGGTTTTTTTTCCCTTAACTTAAAGCTTTGGAGGAAAAAAAAAAAAAAGAGAGGCGCCGAAGCTGAAATATTCAATATGTACAGCTAGAATATGACGACTAACAGTTAGTAGGGGGTAATGTATAAACAGCACCTTGTGTTCAGGTCTCACGCTGCTTTAACAGGTATGGGGCAAGTATTTTGGATCTTTTCGAGTATGATTTTTTTGCAGGAACAGCTCCATGTCTGTCCATGGTCTGTGTTTAGATTTGTTCATAAGATCCTGTAACCTGGATGGGGATTATCTTCATAATCAGACATTGCTTAGGGATAGCCCGTAGCAGACCAAATTTCTAGTCTTGGAACAACCTCTTGAAAAATGGTGCCAGTGAGTGAAATCATTGCATTATCAAAACAGGCACCGCAAAGTTTCTCTCAGGGACAAAGTTATCCTTCCATAGGCCAGACAAATAAATGCAAACCCAAATGAACAATGGCAGAGATCAAAACCGGAGCATATGAAAAGTAGGGTAGTTGCCCATAACAGCCTGACAAGTTGCCATGATTCTTCTTTACCCCTATACTGGACATTTTCATTGTTGTTTCATCTTTATTTGTTGCACAGCTAAATATAGTTATAAGTGGTATTCTTTATATTAAATCTTGGCAGAAAGTTCAAAAAAAGATATCTGATTTCCTACTTTATCCCTCTTTTCTCCAAGTCCAAGAATCCCTCAAAACATTTATATACACATCATTGATATCAGCAGCAACCTTTAACAGCTCACTTATGTTCCAGTATAGTAGTAGCTCATGTGTATAGCCCAGCACACTTACATATATAAGAAAGCTGTCTGTTTGGCCAACAACTATTATTCCCAACTGGCCCATACACATACATGTTCGCCTTTGTCGAGCATGCAAGCGTTCTCAAATGGTCATAAGCCACAGACAGACTCTGGTAGACACTTAACTCTATTGAGAACAGAAGGATCTGTATGTCGAAATCCAGCTAGCTGATCCTACTCTGCCCCATGATCTGCTGTTAGGGAAAATCTGGATACCCTCACACATTAGATTGTCAGAAATTGACACATTTGGCCACCATTCAACTAATGATCTGTATGACCACCTTTATGGTCCCTTATAGTGTTTCTCTTCAGATTAAGGTCAATGTCAAATCTTTAAAAAAATAAAAAATCCCTAACCTCGATTTAGACAGGGCTTTCGAGTTAACATCCCATTCTGAAACACTCCCGATACGGCATTACTTCCAGTGTAAAGCTATGTTCACACGGCTTAAAATGGGCCGTATTTCGGTCCGTAATTACACGCCGAAGTGCGCAAATTACGGTCCGAAAACGGCCCATTCATTACGGTAATTCACAGTTCTCATAGAGAACTATGGATCACGTCTGCTTCGCCGGGCGGGGAGATAATTGACATGTGAATTACTAGCGGCGTATACGCGCCGCTGGCAATTCAAGTCTATGGGCCGGTGAAGTGCCGGCCCCCCGCTCACTCCCCCGCTCCCGCCCCCGTCCACACGGCGTAATTGCGTCCCGCAATTAAGCCGTGTGAACATAGCCTAATAGAGATCCCTTTTGGTTACCATAACATAGGTTAACACCCCCTTCCCTCCTTCACCCTCTAACCCCCACCCCCGCGGTTATTGTAACCGGGAGCAACATTGGACAGGAGTGACGTCCAACATAATTTCCAGGTTACAATAAAGTATTGCACTATGGAATGTTAACTAGACAGATAGGACATCAGACATTGCACCGGGAGCTCAGCAGAATGGTAAGATAACCCTACAAAATCCCACGCCAAAAAAAAAATGAGGGTTAGGGTTATGGTTTGGCATAGGATTAAAGAAAATTGTTTGGGATGTCCATATTTTACAAGTTGGGTTGGACCAGCGTCAAACCAAATAAGGACCTTTTCAGCAACATTAGTCCCTTACAAGATCCGAGTTGTATGAAGTTGTACGACTGTGCCTTATGAGGCCATTTTCTATTCCTAGATGCCTTAAATTTCCAAAGTTTTTTTTATGATCAGATCCTTTATGAATCCCATAGTGCCAGGTTCCATCAGATGTCATATTCTGAAGCTTTATTCTGCCCTAAAAGTATTAGTCTAGTGGAGATCATTTCCATAATGTAGCATCAAAGTACAGAGGCAAAGGGACTCCATGTGCCCCCCTACAGGCTCTGCTATGCATAAGGCATAACATTGGCCAGGGACGGTAAATAACCGACAGCCAAAAGACTACTAAGCTATACAGATATTTAGACAGGTGAACGGTATATGTACTGTATTAAATCACCATCGTTGTTTTAAGTTATTGCTTTCCAATATTAAGTTATTTACTAAAGTAATATTGACAATGTACTGTCAGGGTTACATTTGTAAAGGAGTCTAGCTAGGCACACAACTGGTTTACATTTTATCTGACTATAATGAGAGGGAAAGAGTTAATCAGTTTTGTCAGCTGAATAACATTATTTACACGGCCAGGACACAATAGAAAGAACTGTTCCAGTTCATCGAAACATATACTGAGAGCAAGTTTATATTGGACATGTACTAATGTCCCAACGTAACTGCATGGAAAGAAAATGAGGCAATTAATTCTAATTGTATGAACCAACCCACATTCCAACCGCTAAGCACACATATACACACACCTCCACAAACACACAACATGCTTCAGCAGACTACCACAAAAGGCACAAAGGCATGTGTGTTACAATAGTCAAAAGCCTCTTTTGTCAGAAGGTGAAAGGAAGAAACGTTTCGGAATGTAAGTGCCCAGGTGGTTGTGTTTGTTGACCGTCTCTGGAGACTTGGCTTTTGTAAGCTATATATGTAAATAGAACTTTATCTTTCAGCTTTCTCCTTGGTCTTATAGAAACTTGGGAGCAATGCTTTGTGAAGGACATGAATTGAATAAGCCAGCCTGCTAGGCTCTTTGCCTTGGTAAACAATGATTAATTTAAAAACGCCATATCCACAAACATGTATAAGAGGGCTTTAAAGACAACTCACATAAGACCAACATAATGCATCTGAATGGTCAAATAAGGATTTTGTGAAAGGAATTTCTTCTTTACTATGTGTCTTTAACTTTATGGTATCATCCAAGTTTGATCAATTTCATTGAGAGCTGCTAGTCTGAGCACTTTTACAACTAATTAAGATGCAAAATCTTATAAGGACACGACAAAGCTTTTCTACAGTCCTCTGACTTCCGAACATAAATAGTGGTTGACTTCCGTACATAAATAGCGGTACTAGTATAGTGTTCTCTTTAAATACTCTAACAAGTTTACATGCACATGACCCTATACATCAGCACACATAGTCCATAAAGGCAGGCCCTGAATACTGATCCATGCTCTGTGTGCCAGCTTATTCTGTCTCCAGGATTTATGTATAGACTCCAGCATTCCTCTTTTACATAAGAAAGAATTATTTAATCCAAAAGTTAAAAACCGGATGGAAACATGGTCAGGACTTAGGCACAAGCTGACTCCTTTCAAACTGGTTAGTTCTTCCTCATAGTGTATAACACAATGTGCAAGCTCTGTACGTGTTATACGCTATGAGGAAGAACTAACGAGTTTGAAACGCGTCAGCTTGTGCCTCCGTCCTGACCATGTTTCCGTGCGGTTTTTAATTTTAGATTAAATAAATATTTGTTCCTTCTAGTATGGATATGTTAAGCTCTTGTTCATATATTGAAAATCCAATAAAATTTTCTTGATAAAAAAAAAATATATATATATATATTTGTTCCTTATAAAAGAAGAGAAGCGCTGGAGTCTATACGTAAATCCTGCAGTCATCTATGACACTATCTAGAGTGCTTTCTCCATGCAGACCCGTGATAGAGTGGTAAATAGGCTTTTACCGTTACTTATCCATGTAGTCTGCCTCCACAAGGTACTGTATTCCCCCCAAAAAGCAAAGCTCCTGGTAAAAAATACTTGTGTAATCTGGCAATGAAACATGCCATGGTTTTCATATGGATTATTAAGAAGAAACGTTTATGTGCCTTTATATGTAAAACTGGTATAGAAATAGTGTTGCACGAGTCTGTCCCTGTTTGGTTCAACACTGGTTCGACTGAACCTGTAATATTTTTTTGGTTTGTCACTAACCCTAACCTTAATTTGGGGTTGCGGTAAGGTTTTTTTTTTTGGTTTTTTTTTTAAGCGTTTATTCACTTCTCTGCAGTGCTTCCGGCTTCTGTGGCACTGTCGCACCGAAGATATCTCGTGTCTCACCATCACACTATGCTAACTCCAACCCAAAGTAAAGTTTAGGGTTACAGTTATGTTTTTTTTTTTTACGATTTACACCAAAATAAAAGATTCTGGCCAACCTGAAGCGTGTGGATTAGGTCGAAATAGACACAAATCCATTAAGGAACTTTATACATAAGTATGGGCCAATAGCAGGATATACATGACACATTACTGATCTGTACATGTATTGTGATACACCTTTCCTGTAATGGGACACTTAAGTACTTGTAAGCGGTGGAACCTGCAAATACGCTTTATCTGAAGTTCTTTTTTTATTGTATTTTATGGATCATTGAGATTTCTAAAAAAAGCTAAAGAAATTTTCTATACTTTTAGTCAAGGTGTTTGTTTATGGGTGTTGTAATGCAGTCACATTTCATTAAAGGGGTTTTGCCACTAAGTAAAATTGACGTGGGAAGTTTGTAAATTAAATAACATTTTCACCATTCATCATTATTAAAAATTCTGCACCGTTTTTGTTTTAGCTGCTCCTTTAGTGATCCATTGTTTACAGCTCATCTCCAGGGGATACGATCAGGGCTGAAAGCTTGTCAGTCCTGGTCGCACATGCTCAGACATCACCTCTCCTCTCAGGCAGCTACTGATTGTTCAAATCCAGGTGCTGTCATTCTACCCCTGTCCTCTGTACTCTTTAGTAATTAGTCAAACAGTGCAAATAAATTAAAATAAGAACCCTCAATGAGGTATGTGCACTGAGAAAGAGGAAAAAAAAATTCACAGGTTTGGTTCCTGCAGGCATTTGAACCGAGGACCCTTGTGCCTGGAGGGAAAAAAATTACCTCTACTTACAGTTCTACACATAGACATTTCTTTGGAGAAAGGAAAGGCCTGGTGATGTTATCCTGCTGGGTCACATGATAAGCAATTCAAACAAATCACACACGTCCCCTTCTGAGCACACAGAGCTGAAGAGCTGGATGCAGGAGGTATGAAATGAGATCATGGCAAAACCCCTTTAAGTGATGGTAAGTTGAAAAGATATGCTATCACTTTCTGGCTGGCTGAGGACCAACCCTGATCCAAGAATGATGGGGCCACACTGCTGATTTTGTCCCTTCACTTTTTTCCTGCACAGAGCAGCTCTCAGCCATGGGGTGGTATCTTCGCTCTTAAGATCTGTTAAGGTCCCAGAGGTTGAATCCCACTGATCTTAAAATATCCTTTTAAGCTTACTTTTGTTTGCCATGAAATATTGGAACGCTTTCATCTACATGTTAATAATTTCAAAGGCAAAAACCATACTGTGCACTTTAACAGCATTATGGGCCCCTGGGCAGAACACTGCAATGGGCCCTGTCTAAATACATGACATCACACTAGGTCATGCCTCTAGCCACTCCCAAACACACCCATATCATCACCCCGCTTCTGTCTGGACATCGGCAGCCTGCAGCCTACAAGACTGATTGGCAGGACATGGAGACTTTGGCTCCCTTCTCCACCATGGTTTTTATTTGTTTGCACATCCTAAAAACAAGCAGTAAATTAAGCAAAGCCAACCAAGGTATCCTGGGTATTTTTCTTGTATTCCTTGGACAAGCATACCCCACCTGAGGCCTCTTTACTTGTAGGGCCCCCGGGCAACTGCCTAGTTTGCCCAATGGAAAAGATAGCCCTGATACTGTTCTGTATCCATTAATCATCTAGGTCTTCATATATTAGTTAGTGAGAAGACAAAATCAGCAGAACTGGTTTTTAGTTCTTGAAAGCATCTCACCAGTCATTCAGGAGTTGTCCTTGGATTGATAAACATGTTTTGTTCAACTGGCTACATACAGTATATATCACCAGAATATTAACCAAGCCTAGCAATTTGGCAGGACTGGTGAACCATCTAAGGCTGCAAACACACAGCATCGGACAAAAATAGTCAGAAAGCCGATGGCTTTTTGTCCGATGCACGACCACGGTTTTTGTAACTGTTTTTGCAAAAACGCGGTCGGTTTTCACTTTTTTGCCGTCGGCCTATACAACTGAATGTACAGTAAACAAACGGCAAAATGCCGTTGGATTTTATAACATGTTCCTAGATCCCCAAGCGACAGAAAACAAGCCAAAAAAACACAACCTTGTAGACTACAGGTAGTCTATGGGCTTCATAAATGGTTTCAAAATATTAAAACCGCCAAAAAGCGTCCCAATTCTTAACAAAAGAGGGATTAAACAGCTGAATTTCAACATGCCAAACTCAAAAGGAAATAAGTTGCCACCAGAGATGTCTGGCAGTGGTTTGCTCTCCTCAGAACACAACTGCTCAGCTGAGCCAAGCATGCAGTGGATGGTGGGGTCAAGAGTAATGAGGTTTTTATATTATTTCTAAAGACAGTAGAATATTACTGCAAGATATACTGTGAGACGGTTAACAATTTTCAAAGTCTTTAGAATCATGGCCATACTTAGATCAGTAGCAGCCATAGAAGCCGAGCTTGAGGGGCCTACTCAGTTGTAAGCACCTTGTACCATTTTGTAGATTATGGGGGGGTTTCTACTACCCACCACTATTACATGGGCTCTTTGATATATAGCACTATATTTATAGCTTTAATTATTGCCATCTAAACTTCTGCTTGAGTGATCAGTCAATAGATGTTGGTATTCTGCTCTAATTTTGCTGTGGGGTCCTATGGATGCTAGTTGCAACCCTGACTAGGTCCATTTGTTGCTACTAAGAAGGTGACACATTTTACTACGGAAGCAAAAAAATGGCTTGTGCAGTATCTTTGTTGGTAGAGCAAGGCATACTTCATCCATTAAAATTTATTCAGAGAAAGATTTTTGTCCTAAAGAATTTTGTAATAATTAAAAATAAATGAATCAGGATTTTTTTTCATGTAAAGCCAATGTAAGGGTATGTCCAAATGATAGGGGTTTTCAGCAGGTTTTCCAGACTGTCAACCATAGACGTCAATAAAAAATCCGAGTTGTAGTCTACACAGTTTGGATTTTCTGACAGTCAGATTTTAAATCCGAAAACTGTCAAAAAAAATTGGAACATGTACATCCTTCCACCCGGTTTAGGGCAGAACATGTTACTGTTCAACATGTTCAATGTTCATACTGTACTGTTCAATGTTCAAAAGACGACAAAAGATGAAATAATCTGACTGGTATCTAGTCACTTGTGTGTGGCCATACCTTTGCTGTTGACTATAAGTGCATCATGAACTGTATAGCTACAGAGGTCATAGTAAGTCTAACAAACTAAAATTTTAGTGTTGTAGAAATGCAGCAAGGTCACCCCTAGAATTACAGTCTAATAGGAAGTGATGCTGTTCTCTGGAGGTAGAACCTAATCTCTACATAGCATAAGTAAACATATATAGGAGTGCTGGCATCTACATCACTGTGTCGCAACAGCCATCAGAACACATTATACAATGACTTATTCAGTTTTCGAAAGCTTGAAAACAAATCATTGTTTGTGCCCAAGTTGGATAAAATTTATCAACATCTAACTTGGCTGCCTGAGGCATCAGACCAAAATGTGTGTAATTGTTCTCCATAACAATACTATCTCTCTTAGTACAAGAATAATGGGTAGGTCAAGCAAATGCACAGCCTCTTATTCACAAAATTATCTTTAAAAAGAAAATACTAATGTGCACCCAACAGTTTGACTTGAATGTCTTATTTCTATCATTTATATTAAATTACTTTATATACCATTTATATTAAATTTATTTATATACCGTTGACAAATTCCACAACACTGTACAGAGATCAATACCTTGTCCCTATTAAAGGCACATCAAATTCCAGATTTAGCTGTATCTTTATGTGTATTTATCTGTATTTTTGTCTGTGGGAGAAGACTGTACCTGGAGGAAACATTGGGAGAAAATACAAACTCCATGCAGCTATTATTCGGTGTCTGATTCAGTCCCAGAACTTCTGTATAACAAAAAGGGTTAACCACGTAGCCATCATGGTTAGCATTGTTGCATCAGAAGTATATGGTCGGGACTTAAAACTACACTTTTTTTGCATGAAAAATTAGTATTATAGTATCCATGATCCCAGTATGGAAGCTTCCATTGGCTACAGATAGCCTTCGGTGTTAGTCTTTTTAGGTCCTACACGGCTGAAGCATTTTTTAAAGAAAGGGAAAGTTTTAGCTAGTGAAAGTAGAACGTATCAGCCGTGCATGTGACTATTAGCCCATCAACACAATAAATGACGAATAAGTACAAGCAAGGTTTATAGACTTACAGGCTGTCTTTTTCAGGAATTGGAAGTACAGTGCTAGATTACTTAAGGCTACATGAAACATGACCCTGGTCTCTGCAGTTTATGCTAGGGGCATGTTACTAGGTCTCCAGGTTGAAAAGGTTGTTTGTCCATGATGTGGAATAATATACACATAACATCTAGGAACGTGCACTTGTTCCGGGGAACACAAGCTTGAAGATTCAATTCGTTCCAGGAGCTTCTAGCTAAGGAGTGAAAGATATCCTTTATATGGAGTAGAAGGGATTTTATTTTTTATATCCGATAATGTGTAATCAGTATTCTAGTTAATTTATCTTAATTTTTAATAGGCTTAAAGGATTACTTCTTTCTTCTGCACAACTATGACCCATTCATTGTCAAGTGTTTTCTAATAATTGAACTCTCTGTATTTTACACAACAATAACTCCCTTCTACTGGCTCCTTACATAAGTACATGAAGGTTTAAAGCTGACACACCACCTAAGTGCAGCAGATATCGCCACTTTCTAGGTTGAACCAAGACTAATATAATAGGGATATGACTAATTTCCAGAAAGGCAAGTGGGTTCAGATTAGCCACACCCTAAACATTGTTTCCTCTGCTTAGTGTAGGTGGTAAATCCAAATCTTAATATAAATTAAAACTGCTCATAGTAGAAGATATAAATTGTAAGACAGCCCTACATTAGGATAGAACTCTCCAATAAATCTTTAGTAAGAGGGATTGATGGCTGTTAAGCAAAACAAACATCATCTTGAGTAACAAAGAAATAATTATGCGAGAGTCTAGGGAATGGGCAACCAAATTGTTTAAGAAGCCAAAGCTTGGTTATTAGAGACATTTCTTGGGCTCCTGGGCCCCAGTACAAAATCTGTAACTGGAGTCCCCACCTATGTTCAATTCATAATGCTGGTGCCTTTGGGCCTCCATAAGCACCAGGACCTGAGTATGACGACAACTTTTGTACCTACCATAGCTGTGTCCCTTCTTGTTACCAAAACCACCAAGTTGATTGAATTTGAGAGTCAAATGCCAAGACTTAATCTTTATGGTCATCTATATTACTTTTATATTATTTTTGGAGCCCCAACATACCTAGAAAGATGTAACAAACTTAAATGGGCATTTAACACATTACATACCATTAATTTGGAAGGCATGTGATGCATTAAAAATCAATTTAAAGTTTGTAACATCTGTATCATAAAAGAACTGGAAGAAATATAAATGGAAAGTTGGAAACCAGAAGAAAAATAATAATAATCATGGTTTCCTATGGCTTCTATCCTATTTTAATGTTTAGGCATTTGCCTTTGGTTTTACACATAACTTTACCCATTGACTAAACAGCCTAAACTTCATGTGTTTAACAATAAACACCAAACAGCATATGGAAATGGACCTTGTAATGCAGAAAACAGATGAGAAAAACTGTAAAAACCTTCTAGTTAGTTATTAAGGGCTTTCCTCACACCCTGCTGCTTGGCATCCATTGCTGTGTTACATGTTCCATTATGGAATAATTTTACAAACGTAACGATGAAATAGAATTGCCAGATTTTGCGTTACCATTGGCTAAGAGAACAGAAACATGCAGGATTCCTTCATAAAGTTATAACATAGACCTAAACAATAGCCACTTTGTACCTTATACCTCACTGGCTTCCCCAGTTCAGCTCTCATAAAGGTGGCAGGTGCACTTTATTCTGTATAGCAAGTTGACAGTAAGATGTATAATAGTACAGTAGTTTGGGCGACTTTGAAACAAGGCATCTTCCTCTCCAAGGCGCCCGTCAGTCCTTGCCGACTGTACCCAATTAAATAGCTGGCTCCAAGATACCACATCATTCACAACGGCAAAGGCAGCTCTTTTTTCACGCAACTGTAAATTTTAATTAACTACACAAAACCATACAGCCATAAGTGGCAAATAGGCTGCTGTGTTTTTCTATTGTTCGATCCACATGGAAACGATTCCTAAAAGTTTTACAAAACCTTTCAAGGCTGAGCGAGCCAGTTCCTCAAATGGATCCAAGTGAAGAAAGAACACAGATTCTATCTTCCATATGGAACATCTGCTAGGGCAGCCTGCGACACATGGCAGAAACATACCCACATCAATATGCTGGCAGGAGCTACAGCCGCGAGAGCAGAAGAATGTGTCTCATATCATGGGCCGAATACTCAGCTTCTTTATACCACAGGCAGCTTGTGTCCTGGCCTATTAGATCTCATTAGCTGCAGTAACTACTTCCTTCATGTATGAAGCTAGTGACTCTAGGATGCCTTCTGCTGGGTTCCTCAAAGGTGAACCAACACTGATAATATATGTCCAAGTAGCTCCAATAGATGAAGGGCATCAGTACTTGCTGGAGATGTGCTCTCTGATATCCTATCAGCAAGCTCTGTTTGTATTGTCTGATGTTTTTACATTCTTGGTAATGTTAAAGTAGTAGATGTACAGAGATAAGTGTTGAGCACAGCACTTTTTCATACAGAAACATTTGTGTTATTTTAATTGTATTCTCTTTCCGGATGCTTTCACACAAGCAACTGACTTCCTAAGATAAGCACAGGTTCATAATATGATAAGTCAATCAGCGCTCATATGCCTTCATTCTACACTAGTCAAGCATCGAGAATGATCATTTGTTCAAACCCCTCCTCCTATAGCCATACATGGTTTCATCCTTCAAAAATGGTGTAAGGAGTCTAGCACAAAACTTAAATTATGCGGCCTGGAGGGAAAATTGGGGCACCTTTAAATATGTTGAATCCTTAAAAGGGGGGTTCCCATTAGTACTTTACAGTGTTGCTTGTCAGCTTGTAGGCTGCTAGGAGCCAACCATCTCAGAAAATAGGTAGGGCAGAACCTGCGCCTTTTCTCTGCTCCATTTCTATGGGAGTTCTGAATATAAGAAAACACATTTATTTGGCTATATTCTGAACTCCCATAGAAATAAATGGGGAGGAGAGGCTCAAGACCATTTTCCAAGATAGCTAGCCAATAGCAAGCTATAAGCTGACCTGCAGCTCGAAAAAGCACTAATGGGAACACTGCTTTGAAGGTGTTGACTCACTACAAGGATTGCTTTTTATGTTAAAGATCTTGCAAACACAAGTCACTTTGCAATATGTGTCCATTAAGTGTCCTACCTATTCTGAGATATCCTTTCTTGTATGGGCTGCATCAGCTCCTCAGGTCGCTATAGTTACAGACCTGTTCTCTCCTGATAGGCTGCCAACACTGGTTGTTATAGCTACAGACCTGGCTTCTACTGCAGTCTAGTAGAAGCCAGTAAACACGCCCCTGATTTCAAAGTGAAACCAAGAAAACAGGTCCGAGGTAAGATGAATCAATGTAGTTAGACAACCCCTTTAAGTAAGGTTAAGAGGGATAATTTCAATAAGAAACTAAACAAGGGGTTATAGTTGGAGTAAAGATCAAAAAGAATAATCGGAAAATATTAGTTTAATGACAGCGTAGTATAGATGCTTGGAGCAAACTTGGAAAATCAACTAAGGGAATCTAAACCTGCATGGGATGAACATATATGCATCCCAAGAAAAATATAGAGGGCACAAGAGTCTTCTGTTTGTCTTTTATGTGTCAATTTTTTTTTTCTAATAAAGAGCTACAGAGTCGCGGTGATGCCACATTTTTACCAGAGGTCATCAATTCATCTCTTCGGTTTAAAAACGATGTAGAAACTTTTCATAGATAAGCCCCTGCGCAGAAACTTTATATCCAACATGCCGCCGCCTCTCTCAGGAGCATGCACATTCATAACATCTTTTCTTTCTAGCATAGAATGCACAGGTCTATACGTAGCACACAATGTTTCCATACAGCGGTATACTTCTTTTTTTCCCATTGTCCTTCCTACGATACCTTCAAGAATTGAAGCAGAGCTACAGTGATCCAACAGGTCACATCCACATTGCATCTAAGTGGCTAGCAGACAAAAGCAATACAATGAACTGGCCACAACTAGATGTGATGTTTTGTGAAGACCTGATGTGCCACCATATTTCTTACACCATCAGAAGTGACAGAATTGAAATAACTGAGTAGTACATATGCCTCAACTTCAAAGTGGGTTCTTTTCTATAGATGCAGACAAGCTGTACAAATGCTTTATAACATTTTATCACAGAACACACATAATGGGAACAGGAGGTATAACTTATTGGTTGCAAACACTTCCACCCTGGAGCAGGTCTACAATCTCTAGTCACACCGAGAATCATCAATTCCCAACCAATATCGTTTAAAAGTCATACCTGATATGACCACCTAACCTCCAATGATGTCATGCATGGTCCATGCATGGTGTTAAATCATGATGATGCCACATTGTATGGGATCTATGGAGTGTGCCAAGAACTTGCTAAAGCATTACTGTGCATGTGAAATCATGAGCTTCATGGAAGAGCACTCTCTTTATACAACACTACAGAATGTGTAAAACTCTGTATTAAAGGGGTTGTCTCACTACATTGATTCATCTCACCTCAGTCCTGTTTTCTTGGTTTCATTATGAATTCTTGGGCGTGTTTACTGGCTTGTACTTGGTTGCAGTAGAAGCCTGGTCTGTAGCTATAGCGACCAGAGCTGGCAGCCTTTCAGGTTGGATCAAACAGGTCTGTAGCTATAGCGACCTGAGGAACTGATGCAGCCCATACAAGAGGGGATATCTAGGAATAGGTAGGACACTGTTAAGACATATATTGAAAAACAACTTGTTTTTGCAAGATTTTTCACATAAAAAGTAATCCTTGTAGTGAGACAACCCCTTTAAGAGCAAACAATATGTAACTGTCTAAAATGATTAGGTCGTTGAAGAATACGGATGATATAGAACAGCTTATCTGTGTTACGTGTGTAAAGAGGTTGTCTCACTACATTGATTCGTCCTGTTTTTGGTTTCATTTTGAATTCAGGGGCGTGTTTACTGACTTCTGCTAGGCTGCAGTAGAAGCCAGGTCTGTAGCTATAGCAACGAGTGCTGGTAGCCAATCAGGAGAGAGCAAACAGGTCTGTAGCTATAGCGACCTGAGGAGCTGATGCAGTTCATACAAGAGGGGATATCTCAGAATAGGTAGGACACGGTTAATGGACACATTGCAAAGTGACTTGTTTTTGCAAGATCTTTAACATAAAAAGCAATCCTTGTAGTGAGACAACCCCTTTAAAGCTCCTCTGTTATTTTGCGTTGCAGGATTGCACATGCATACCCCAGACACAGGTTTAGGTTTCTTATAAAATCAAGACTTTTTATGAAAATTACTATCACTGAAATGTATCTGCAACAAGAAAAAAAAAAACTGTTCGGTTTCTCCTGGATGTGCAGCACAGGGAGTTAGTCTGCATTTTGTTTTTTATTAACTGGCTTGGAATAGTCTGTAACTGCTACCTTAAACCTGCAGCCGCCTCAAACTACCCTAATTGCCGATTCTTTCCCCACTCAGTTCGGGGTCTGTTTTATGTCATCCCCAACTGCCAGTTCCTTGTCTACCAAAGAGCTGAGCTCCAGTGTGAAGCTGTCAACCCGCCAGTGATTAATTACATCCAAGCACAGGCTGCTAAACTCACACCAGTACAAGCCCAGGCCTGCAGTCACAATCACCAATTCACTGCTTTCTCTCTGTCCCACTGCTTGGGAGCTGTGCACACTGGACAATGCCAGAATGACTTGGCTAAACTCAAGAAATGAGACCAGGGAGATTTGGCAGGGAAAAGCGCCAAATACCTTCCTAACAGCAAAAGAACTGTGACATTATGGCCCCTTGCGGGGTGGTCCGGTGAATAATAATAAGCTCATATTGTGCTGCTCATAGAATTGCTCAATACAACCTCTTGTTCCTTAGTGTTCATGTTAGCGCTGGAGCAAAAACAACAGTAAATTTATTAGCAAAAAACAAATGCATTCCCACATAACATGACTCCCACTGCAAAATAACGGAAGTGTGGACATTTAGGTCATTGTTGGGGGATAGCTCGCAAAAAAATAATTCCCAAAAAGGTTATATTATTATAACCCGCATGTTTTATTCAATGGGCTACTTTCTAGATTTATGCAATCTCTGTCATAACAGCTGTGGGGAATAGAGAGAATCATATGTGGCAGTAGAATTATCCATCAGGACACAACCCATGGGCCAGATAACCAACATGCCTAGAAATGTGCCATCAACACCTGACCTTGGTGAGGTCTATGAAGGCTCTTACTGCCAGACCACAAGAGGGACTAATGAAAAGAACAGCCCGGCTCCTGATCTTTACGCCATTTTAGCCACATAATAAAATATAGGTCTATTTCTTCATTGGATTATAGGTCAAGCTGTCATTCTATAGGCATTAGATCAGGAAAATTGGTAGATTATGAAGATACCTGAAGTACTGCTTCAGACAGGGGCTATAGATACATTTATATGGAGTGCTTCCTGGCACCAAGAGATCCAGGTTACCAAAGATCCAAGCATGTGCCCTTGATGCCAGGAACACCACTTCATATGAGGATTAATAAATTGTGGGTCTAGAGAAAAGTTTCTTAAAATTTTTGGGGTTTTCCAGGAAATAAGAAAACCCCTTTTTGGGCTTTTTTTTGTACTTTTAGAAGCTACCCTTTGACCCGGGGAAAAAGTTTGATTTTTTTTACCCGGGGGGCTTTAGCTTTTACGGGTTTTTTTTTTTTTTTCTGTGGGGAAAAGGGTGGCATGAAAAAAAAAAAGGGAAATTTTTGGTTTGCGGTAAAATGTATTTTATGTCCATGAAATCAAGGTGGTAAATGATACAGGGATTCCTTCTGTTCCTGTATTATAAAATCTCTGTATGAGATTTGCTTCAAATCTTCCTCTATCAGAGGTGTCAAACTCATTTTCACTGTGGCCCACAACAGCATTGTGGATGCCCTCAAACGGCCACTGTAGGGTGGCTTTATGCCTTGGTAGGGCTGTCAGAGCTGTGCCACCGCCTGCGAGTTGCGCACCAGCTGTGTCTAAGCTCTCAAGAGCCACATAGAGCGTGGTGGGCCAGATTCCGCCCTCCTACCTTGAGTTTGACACCAGTGCTCTAAGTGAATGAGAGGAGCAGAATTGATGTGTTACACATTCATTTTTTCTAAATAAGCCTGGGTCCACATAGCAGTGATTTGGTTGTATGCATTTTTTTTATTATCCTTCAACCCACAATCAGATCCTTAAGACAAATATTGAAGGTGGCAACTAATTTTCACTTTTTTGAATCAGATCCTGATTTTGAGTACAAAATACAAAACACATGCAGGAAAAGCACCACAGAATAGCCCTAGGTGTCATATACAGGGCAGAACATGCATTTGAAAATGGTGAAGGTAATGTCTAGAAGATCATAATTTCCGGTCATTGGTTGGTGGATTGGAAAAAAATGAAAATACTTAAATCTTGAAGAAACAGGTGAAAACCAATCAATTTTGAACTGAAATGTGTTAAATGAAAAAATAGTTCATTTTTTGGATCCAGTTTTTTTAAATTAAAAAAGCAAGAAAGGGAAAAAAAAAAAAAAAAAAAATTTAGTTTGGGAAGACTAAATTCTATCCTTTTAATTCCACTATTTTATTTATTTTTTTTTAAAAAAACTTTTGGGACCCAAACCCATGTTAAGGATACATTGGGCTTTTAGCTAGATATATCGCAAAAAATATAGGTCTTCAGCATTGTTTTTAGACCCCCACAACTAACTTTTTTTTGTTAAAATATGGAGAGATGGAAGACATAGGCCATGGTGCATTTACAAGTGATCCAAATATGTATTTGTTACAGTAAACTTTTTTTTTTTAAGTTCATTCTTCATAAAAATAGAGGGAAAAAAAAACAGGTGACCACCAATAGAGAATCTTTTAAAAGAAAACAAAAAGCATAAATGGAACATTTGTACATTAGGACTATGTTTAGAATATGCATTATAATGCACATGGTTTCCAAACGTGATGGGAACCTAGTCTACAGTCTTGCTAATAGTAGTAGACCTACCTGCAAACTGCATGCTCCTATATTCCCTAATATCCTTAACAGGCAATATCCCCCCTTTTAAATTTGCACACAAAAAAACAAATGACCTGACCACTTGCAACGTAAACAGCAATTGTCCGCCTAGAGAATGGGAGTGCATAATTCAATTAGTTTATAAGGTGGGAGTGAGGATTTTAGCACCTGGAGACCATTACTAGATATTTGTTTATTTTATTTTCACTTTCAGGATGAGTTCTTAAGGGAACTAAAGCAATTTACACATCCCAATCACTAATCCATCCATCACACCTCTCCCAATCTGGCCAGTCAGACAGACCCTGAGAAGAATGGGGTGGGGTGGGAGGATGGGGGACGTTTGAGCATCCATAGTTCAGATAAAACATATAAACAAAATGACTGAGATTTCAAGCAGACACATCTTTCTCCTAATGGGACTTAGCACGAGACACCTCAAGCCAAAGAAACTTCATCTTAACAAATCTATGAACAGCATAGGAATTTCAACGGTCACACATGGATAAAGTGATTGTATACAGTGTGGAATATACATACACCTGGTTAGGTCCCTGTAGGAATCAAGTATGATCTTCTCTTGCCTAACTAAAGTAGAAAAAGAAGCCAAGGATTAGAATGCTAGGTCAACGCATGGTGAATTTGTCTGCCGCAGATTTCGAGACGCATCGGCAGCAAAATGGATTTCACCCTCACTACATGGAAAAGGGCATAATCCCTGGCAAAACCTGTAACACTTTTTTTTTACATAATTCATACCCAGGGCCAGCAGCAGGGTAATATTGACAGTACTGCTGTCAGGGACCATGATCAAATTATTTTTTTTTTTTTTTTTCTTAAAAAAAAGGGGCCTACTGATATGGTGCAAGATAGTAACTGATGATGGAAGGGTGTGGGTGGGTGTGTGTTGAGGGGGGGGGGGGGGGAAGAATGGCTCAGATGCTTCATCTGTAGGAGGCCTTAAAATTACAGATAACAGCCCTGTTCACCCTGCAGGTCCTTTTCTCCACAGAAAAAGTGGATCTCATGCACGTGTCTGGTAATTTCATCTTCTGCGGATCTTACCTGTACAAATCCAGAGGTAAAATCTGCAGCATTTCCATCCCACCAAATTTACTCCATTTGAGTTTGTGTGATGTCATATAGACACATCACAAGTGCAGAACCCACCCCATTCCTCTCCCCAACCCCCCACTCCCCCAACCCCGTAAAAAAAAAAAAAAAAAAGCACCAGGTTTGTGCATGGGCTCTGTCTGGCATTGCTGCTCACTGAGGATAAGCTGCAATACCAGACAAAGTCCCTGGAGAAGAGTGGTGCTGTTCCAGGGGGGAAAGAAAATGCAGACCCCTCTCTCTACTCTTAGTCAATCATTGACTTGTCTTTTCCAAGAGGAACAATGGTAGGCAGCACCACTGCTTCTTTGATCTTTACACCAGTTTTGAAGTAAGCAGTTTAGCTCACCACTGAAATCTTGTGCACTTGGAGTGTGATGCATTACATTTACACCTCTTATGGGAACATTTCATTTTCTGATATTGGGACTCTGCAGCGCTAAACAATTTTGAGATTACAGCAGATTTAATTGAGACATTGGAAGACGACAAAGACACAGGGTTATTGCGCCTCTCCACCCCTCATAAGGCATTGTTTTAGTTAAATGGAGACATTAGCACAATAAAAGTCTTTCTTTCAAGGGGGAAAAAAATTCCTCAGCTGCCCCTTTTTACCTTTATTTCAATGCATGTCTGCATTACAACTGTTCTTTTGGGGAAGAGGACATATAGGAATACAATAGTCGGAATTTTCCCCCGACATTCAAATCTAAAATACCTTTATCTCCTAATATGTTTTTGACTAGATACACTTAGGAACAACCTGAAGTAGGAGCCATTCAGCTGGCCATATTGGTGAGGATTCAGCTTTCCAAACTAGAACATGGCTAAGTAGACAGAAGAAGACAACTAAAGCACTTTCAAGAACTTAGGAGTAAACCAGGGCCCTTCCACCCATGGAATAAGAGAATTTTGGTCAAGCTGGCAGCTGTAGTCAATCCTTATAGTAAAATTATGGACTACTTTCATCCAAGACAATATTATCAAAGGTGCTTTTGAAACCATTATTGACCAATGCAGTTATTAGTGCATATCAATTAACACAGCATCTCTCAGCAATGCCACAGCTGGTTTGGCATTTCCTCTCTCTCTCTCAGAGACCATTCTCAGCACATTAAGCAGCTACTTTCTATAGCAAAAATTCCAATTATAGGAACATCCCGTCTCATTAAAATGGCACCTTCTTTACACAACTTGTTCCTCTTTAACATAGCTATCTCTAAAGTTCTTTCAATGCTCAATGTAAAAAGGGGTTTAACCCCTGCTCCCCCATTAATACTAAATCCCTAGAAGGCAAAGCACCTTCATCGCCTGTAATTGTGCTTACAAATCCCATATAGAATTTCTCATTTTAGTAGATCTGACCTCCTCCCTCAACACCCCACCATAGATATTAATTCTAAAGCTTTGTGGAGATCACAAAATGCTTCTAATCTGCATTTTAATTGGCATTCTGTGAAGGCATGGGAGAGGGGGGTGCCTCTTCTCAATCTCTCACTACTTAGAATCAAGGAGCTTTTGGAAACCCAATTAAAAGTTACAATGCGACCTGAAAGCCTTTGCAGCCATTACGTATACTTCAGTATACAAGTTAAGAATGTAAAATTTCACACGAACATATAACCATACTCCCCAGATGCCAAAGCACAATGTACATTCACCAGGCCTGGCCAATACACGTTTCATATAGAAGACATCTAGACTTTTTCTCCAGCAAAACACTCTGGTCTTATGGCTTGGAGAGTACTGATAATTACTTTAATTAGATAGCAGCCCCCCTCCTCCCCAAACACTTCAGATTCAAGCTTGAAAGGACTATTTAAAACCCTGTAGGAATCCAAACACAGAGCACATTATAACAGAAGAATTGCAGCAGTTGGCATATGTTACTCAACTCCTGAGGTGCATCAAAATTAAGTCACTCTAGTGTTTAGCTTACGGGAAGGCAACCTGGGGCTCTCTTATGGCTGTTTACCTACAATACTCAAGCTGGCCAAAGACCTGAAGGTTTATCCTCCATTTGACTGCCTTCCAAGGTTTTCCTCTAAAGGGGCATCAATTGCTACAATTTTCCCATCATGGCCGATATTATTCCCGTTTATTGCCCAATGTGCATTTTTCTCTGAACAACTATATAGTAAATGCCACAATAGTTACCACCAACAACTTTTATTGAGCAAGTTCTTAACTATAATCTATGAACATATATCTTTAGCCTTATATTTTATGATCTTTATAGACCTAGATCTAAAAGTAAATTGTGTTACTTTTTGGAGATGTTGTTGGATTCTATACCCTTTGGAGTTGATATTGTGTAAAGTTGACCCAGCTCTTTGGGAGTATAAATAGTTAACCGAATTGTGATTGCCAACTTTCACCGCACAGAAGAGGAATCCTTTGTTATAATGAAGAACATAAAAGGCCTCTCACAGAAAATAGGTTTACCCTATACAGAGATGTGACATTCCTAGCAGGCCCCAGACATGAGTGAAACCCTACAATTCTCCCATACCTACCCCCAGACTGTGTAAATCTGTCACTAGTTAAGACAGTTTTATAACCAGTCAGGTCTAACCTATTCAGGGCAAGGGACTTTTCATTTAACTATGAATTGAAGTATGCAGGAGCTGAAGCGCCTTAAAGCATTTAACCCATTCCACACCAGGGATAAAGCAATAAAGCACAACAATAATGGAAAGACAATACACATTGTAGTAAGAACAGTACCACTAAACACAAACAGCATACATATTCCAAGAGGTGCTGCATCAGCGAACCTATTGATCTTTGTAGCTGATCAATTTTTTGACAGTTATTGGGTTTATGATATAGGTTCATTGGACAGGTTAGTAAAGTTTGGTTACCAATCACATTATATACTTAGCAACGTTATTAGTTGTATATGATCAGCACAGAGGCGCTGAACATCCCAGTAGTGAATCTTTGGTAATTAATCACGTGTCTATGAATAATCTGCATCAGTACAAGGTTATAGGACGCTTGGTTCATTCAAAGCCCAAATGTCGCAAACAAAATCTTCAAGGCTACGGCCAACTTTACCAATAACAGAAACTTGTACTCCAGTCAAACACTTCCAGCCAGTCGCATAGAATAAAAAACAGATAATACACAAAGGCGAACTCAGTGAACCAAAGCCTAAGATCTAACGCAGAGTCTTAATACAATGACAAAACCGAACCTCCCTTTACTATTGTTCCCACTTTTCAACAATTAAGACTTCTATCGCCCACGTGAAACAGACAGGTTCACATACACAAGCAGATTAACCCTTACCTAAGCCACACACAACTGTCACCTACTATGGTAATTTGCTGATCTTTATAGTAAATATAGGAGTTAACTTATTGAAATAGTCACCGATAAGCCATACGAAACAAAATAATACCACCGCAATACTTATTTATACACATATAGGAATATTATAGCAACTACAGCCATTTCCAGCACTGGTCTGTTATGTACACATGTTCATTTTTACATAGGATAAACTGATTTAAGATTCATTATTCAAATGCTTGTTATTCCCATTTCTTGAAAAATCACTCAATATAAATGAACTTTACATATCCATAAATAATGATTTGTGTAAAAGTGAAAATTATTAGAGACCATAAACCTATTAACCCTTCCATGGCTTAGTTCTTGTATATTACCTATGTTACACCTTGATAGTCTGAGGATAAAATTAAAGACTTTCTTGAATTAACCAAGTCAATAAATAATAAGCAAATCAATATTACTCTAAAAAGAACCATACATTAGAAATCAAGGATAATTCTAGGGAGCGCTGGTGGCGCTACATGCCAATGGCACATAGGGGCAATAAGTAAGACGCTGCAGTGCAATTGACTTTTTGGCATTACCTGCAAAGACTGTGGTGTAAAAAGATCCCCCTGTCTTGCAGCAGGCGTGTGCCTGGCAAGACGAAACACAGAGGTCTCAATAACTCTCTGGGGACAGATTCCCAAGTTCAGTTCTAGCAATGAAAAAAAATTCCCTCTCTCCAAGAGATGGATATAGGGTTCCCAAGGAAGCACAGTCCAGGGTGTATAATCCTCAAGCAGCAGGTCCCAATAACAAGTAGTGAGTGAGGTTCAAAAGAGGGGAAACAGCCAGATCCCCCATCCAGGGTGAATGAGTGAGGTCAGCTCAAGTCCTGTGTGCTTTTCTTGGAAGATGCAAGAGTCTCTTTAATCTTTGAGAGTAACAATCCAAGGTGCAACAATCCACCGCATCAGTTCAAGCATCCCCCAAACACCAGTGTAACTTTATCAAACTCCATGAAAACAACAAACAAGCAAAAGATGTAACAAATATCTGAACTTCCAAAAGTGAGCAGAGAGGTGAGGCGCAGGCAGTGCAGCCTGAGTATGAGGAGCAATGGAAAGTGGATGAGGCTTTTCCCTCCCCCTCACTCTTCATGCACATTCCCAGCCCTTTCCTCCTCCCTGGGCACTCCTCTCTGTCTGAAACCTGAACTTCTAGTCCTCCCCTTGCCCAATCCTCTGTCCACGCTTTTGGCTTTCAGCAGCAGTCTTTTCTCTGCATCCCTCCCATCTTTATTCCCTCCTTCTTTCTGTGTTCCAGAGTTTGGCACACATCACTGCACAGAGGGATGGTTTGTTTGTATTGGAATTACTATGCTATGTGCGCTCTGGCTCTCTTTTTCCGTCTCTTTTGCTAGTTCTTTTTAGCTCTTTAATATACAATTTAATGCGACCCAAATTATAAGCAGATAAAGCGCCATCTGTGACATCATAGCCACTGACACATGGGCTATCAAAGAACATTTCCGCTTAAACTCATCCATAAATACACCTAAGTTGTCCTCTTCTGCCAATATTCAGCTATTAGTTATATATGTCCCTAGGAAAGTTAAATGACAACTAATATAGCTGCTGTTGCAACTCCAAAAGGTGTTGACACCTAGTTATCCTCAGCGCTGGATAACAAGGTTAGTTACATTGATATGAAAGGGCAGGACATATTCGTGCATAACTTAGCAGGTGAGTGCTAATCAGTATGAATGCATTAATGGAGGCCATACTGAGTGTCACCCCTGTGTGCCAAAAATAGATAAAGCTGTAAAACAGTTTAGGGCTTGTCCCCACGGCGTAGTATTTTGGTCGGTTTTTCAGACATTTTGCGGTTTTAGAAACCGCCTGAAAACCGACATGCAATGCTCCCCCATAGACTTTAATAGAAAATTCATGCAGCGGTCCCCACTGAACGGATTTTCCACCAGACGGTTTTTGACACCGCCGGCGTAACGAAAAACTTATAATATGTTCATTTTTCCGCCCGGTTTTCAGACATAACATGCACATGTGGGTGCAGAGGGGGGAACCGCGGACAACAGCCGTCTCCCTGCATGACAAAAAAAGGTAAAATACCTGTCGTAAAATTTGGTCTTTGCTGTGGGAAGGCACCCTAAGGCTATGTTCACATGGCGCGTTGGATCCATTTTTGGATCTGTTTTGAATCCGAAAAATGCATCCAACAGCGCTGTGTAAATCGCATCCAAAACGCATCCAACATGCAGGTGTGTGTTTGGCTGCGTTTTGGCTGCAGCAAGAATGCACCCTATAGTTTTAAATAGAGTGCCTGCTGTGTCTTTTGGATCAAGAATTGAGATGACAATTCTTTGAACGGATCCGAAAGACGCATCAGAAAGATGCAAGTAAAACACGTAAAAAAATAAAATCGTCTGAACGCCGATGCGTGTTTTACATTGAAAGCAATGTAAATCACACTTGTTAGATACGTGTTTGGGTCCATTTAGAGTCCAAAACACAGATCTAAATACGCATCTAAAAACAGATCCAAAATCGGATCGTAATTACGGACCAAAATACGGCCCATTTTAAGCCGTGTGAACATGGCCTTACTGGAGTATCTGTAGTAGCAATCCAAGACCCTGCCTCATGTATGAAAACTGTCTTGGTCTAAGACTTTCTTTGTTGCCCATAGCAACCAATCAGAGCACCCCTCTCATTTCATTCAGTACTCTGAAAAAATGTAAGGGACATCTGATTGGTTGCTATGGGCAACAAAAGAAGTCTTACATGTCCCCCTAAATGTCCTTTACAGTCCAAATTAGCAAAAATGAGTAATATACTACTTGCTTTCGCAGATCTTCTTTTTTTCTGTGCAGTTTAGACAAACATCTGCAAGGGTATTTTTTAGTGCATGTAAATGGAGTTACACCAATCCAGTTCAAATCCATTAGCTACAGAATTTTAATGGCTTTGATAAGGATTTTAATACAGACAGTGCTAAAATCCTCAATAAATCAGTTTAAATAGTCTAAAGTACATGAAGATGTTGCATAAGATATCATCCTTTATGTAGCAGCACATGAAGTCTGTGTCAAGTTGGAATAAAATCAGCAACAAATCCACCACATGTCCTCACATCCGCAACATTTTTTTTTCGGGTTTCTGTATGGGATTTTGTGAACTCATATTTATGTGCAGTGGCATACTATACAAGGAAAAGTGCTCCATGGCCACATGGAAATTTCATACATACTAGTAGTAGGTCAGCACAAAGCTGAACTACTACTCCAGGCTGATAAAAGAAGTGCATAAGAAGGTGAGAAATATTTTGTGCTTGTATTTATTGCATTAAACAATTACATATGTAATACTTGTACACTAGAAATAGTGGGCAGTGTCCAGCAAGACTGGTGTTCTAACATTGTTAGGGTATGTTCACACGGCTTATTTTGGGGCGCTTTTCGCCACGTATTTTGCGGTGTACTGCGCTCTAATATGAGTGAAATGCGCCCCAATGATTACGGTAATCCATAGTTCTCATAGAGAACTATGGATTACACCTCCTCTCCCCGCTCGTACAATACAATCGCAATAGCTCCGCAAGCAATTCATGTCTATGGGGCTGGCGGGCAGCCGGCCCCACCGTGCCGTGGGAGTGCGCGCTGATCAGCGCGACTCCCCGAACACCCGGCGTAATTGCGGGGCGTACAGTACGCCCCGCAATTAAGCCGTGTGAACATACCCTTAGAAGAAAGTCACTGTTTACATGAATATAACTAAGGGTATGTTCACACGGCTTATTTGGGAGCGAATAGTACACACCGCAATACGCCGGGTGTTTTGGAATCACACGCTGATCAGCACGCAATTCCAAAGTATGGGGGAGCCAACCGGACGCCGCTCCCATAGACATGCATTGTCAGCGGCAAAACTGCAGATTTGAGCACTAAATACTCAATTAGAGCATCTTATAGAATAAGGGACACAGCACTGGAAACAGCATGTCTGACACTAGCTTGTCCTGTCCTCAGCAAGGGAGGCATATGTGACAGGTTCTCTTTAAGACATTGTCTAACTTAAGGCGAACCTGTCAGTTAGTTTATGGTACTCTATCTGAGCGCTGAATGTGATAAGGGGCTCTGTAATATATAGGTTTATATATCACAGAGTCCAAAATTTGTGAGTAAAAAGAGTGATAATACTGCTTATCCTACTCACATGCAGTTAATGACATTTTGTTCTCTACACACACTGATGTAGGGAAAGCTGCCAATCACTGCAGGAGGGAGGGGTAGGCAGGACTCTGACTGGCACTTAAAGGGGTTTTGCCACAAAGTAAAATTGACATGAGAAGCTTGCAAACTAAATAATAAAAATTTTCGCCATTCATCATTATTAAAAATTCTGCACCGTTTTTGCTTTCCTTGCATTCCTTCATTAATCCATTGTTTACAGCTGGTCTCCAGGGGATACAACCAGGGCTGAGAGCTTCTCAGTCCTGGTCGCACATGCTCAGACATCACCTATCCTCTCAGGCAGCTACTGAGTTTTCAAACTCCAACTGCTGTCACTCTACTCCTGTCCTCTGTACTCCTTAGTAATAAGTCAAACAGTGCAAATAAATAAAAAAAAGAGAAACCTCAATGAGGTATGTGCATTGATAAAGAGAAAAAAAATCCACAGATTTGGTTCCTGCAGGAATTTGAACCTAGGACTCCATGCTGTGAGTTAAAAACGTTACCTCTGAGCTACATTGTGGCTACTCACAGCTCTATACATAAACAGACCTTTCTTTGACTGCAGAGAGGAAAGGCCTGGTGATGTCATCCTGCTGGGTCACATGATATGCAGTTCAAACAAATCCCAAACGCCTCCATCTGAGCACACAGAGCTGAAGAGCTGGATACAGGAGGTATGAAATGAGATCATGGCAAAACCCCTTTAAGGGGTACTATTAGAATTTTTCTCAGCTTATTAGGGTATGTTCACACAGCGTATTATGGCACGTATTTGGCGCATCACAATACGCAATGTGAAAACCCCCTTACTTAGAAATCCTGCTCCAAATCATATTACCCTACATATCACAGAGCTCAGCTCCTTTCCCTCCATCAGCACAGGAGGTATAAACCACATGACAGGTTCCCTTCTAAAAAGTGTTCCCATCTTGAAAATGTATGGTATGCCCACAGGCTATGCCATAAATGTCTGATAGATGCAGGTCCCACCTCTGAGTACATTTACTTGGCTGTACTCGGAATTCCCATAGGCGTGAATAAAGAGCGTCATGCATGCGTGGCCACCTCTCCGTTTGCTGTATCCATGGCAAGACCTTTTTATTTGCCACTTTTTTGCATCTTAGGAAAAAACGGCAATTTATAAAAGTTTCGAACGCTGGTTTCTTGCCAGCAAAGCAGTAAGATTTGCCCATTCCACTTTTGCTGCTACATTTCAATGTAAATTGCTTATAAATATGTTGCTCCACAGGTTAGACACAATTTTGGAGTAATACACGAGTCCAAAAAAAGTCACAAATCTGGTGGTGTTTTCAGAACATGAATTCTTTTTTGGTTTTTCTTCCTAAAATTCATTAGTCCTTTGAGTGTGCCTGTAGGCTAAGGATGGGCAGTTCAGTGGCTTAGTGGTTAGAGTTGTTAACTTGCAGTACTGGGGTGCGGAGTTCAAACCTCATCAAGGACAATACCTGTATGGTGTTTGCATGTTTTCTTTTTAATAAACCTCATAGGTAGGCAATTAATTAAGTGCAAATATTTCGTTATATAATATTAAAGTAAAGTTATGCAAACATTCAACTAAATTCACATATATAAATGCAACAAATGCCATTGAAGCTTGCACGACAAAGAGGGTAGAGTCCCTCAAAATGTGGCAATGGTTTTGCAGATGTGTTGATGGATCAGCTATTATTCTAAAAATGGACTTTTGAAATGCTTGGACTTCTTTCCATAATTACAGGGAATTGCCTTCTGATGAACGTATTGCAGGTTTCTATGGAATTTATTGCATTTATATATGTGAAGTTGGTTTGCATATCTTCACTTTAATATTATATAAAGAAATATTTGCACTTAATTGCCTAGCCATGTGGTTTACCGAACCCAGTAATGTGGCTAGCTACGTTTTATTTAATAAATGTTGGTCGCATACTAATATAATAGGTTTTTATGTTCTCTTCATTTTTGTATGGGTTTCCTCTAGTTTTCCCCACTCTCCAAAAACATAATGATAGGTTAATTTGGAATTCAGAATGTGAGGAACCAATGTGAATAATGACAAACTTTTACAGCTCTGTTGAATATAACAGCGCTATATACATGAATAAAATAATCATACAGAGCAGTCATAGCCTGGCTGTGAGAAGCCAAGAACTGCAGCAGGATACATCCAGCATGTCTTTTACATTGATTTTTAAATGTTCACACACATTTGCCAGTAAACATCAGTATTACTCACAAAACCATATGGACATAAACAGTCAATATTATAGACTGCACAGTTTTGCTGACCTTTACCTGCAAATTGATTCAGCCATTCAGCAATCAGTTCAAAAACCATAATTGCAACATCCAACCATGCAACGTGACTGCGACGTGAATCCTTAACCTTAAAAACACATCAAAAACGCATGTACTAAAATACTTATTTAAAGGGGTTTTGCCACTCATTCATTATTATTACATATTCTGGTCCGTTTTTGTTTTAGCTGCTCCCTTAGTGATCCATTGTTTACAGCTCATCTCCAGGGGATACGACCAGGGCTGAGAGCTCCTCACTCCTGGTTAGACATGCTCAGACATCACCTCTCCTTTTAGGCAGCTACTGAGTGTTCAACCCCGGGTGCTGTCATTCTACTCCAGTCCTCTGTACTCCACCTTAGTAATTAGTCAAACAGTGCAAATAAATAAAAAAGAAACATCAATCAGGTCTGTGCATTGATAAAGAGAAAAAAAAAACCACAGGTTTGGTTCCTGCAGGGATTTGAACCGAGGACCCTTGTGCCTGGAGGCAAAAACTTTACCTCTCAGCTACTCACAATGCTTTACATAAACAGACCTTTCTTTGACTAGAGAGAGGAAAGGCAATGGTGATGTCATCCTGCTTGTCACATGATATGCAATTCAAACAAATTTACACACGCCCCCTTCTGAGCACACAGAGCTGAAGAGCTGGATGCAGGAGGTATGAAATGAGATTGTGGCAAAACCCCTTTAAGAATGGTCTTAAAAAAAACTCTCATTCTAAGGCCTCGTTCACACGGCCTATTCTGGGACTGATTGATTATTTGCGCTGCAGTACGGCTCCAATCCGTCCAATCCCCCGCGGGGGGGAGAAAGTGACATGCACATTATTTACGGCGTGTACGCGCCGTGAATAATGCAATGTCTATGGGACCGGCGATCTGCTGGCCCCCCGCCCCGCCCTCGCTGCACGGCTGCCGGCGTAATTGCAGGGCGAAATCCGTCCCCGCAATTACGCCGGCAATAAGTCGTGTGAACATTGCCTAAGGCTCAGTGCACACTGCATTATTTTGGACAGATCCGTTCTGATGATAGGGAGACTGGATGCGTTAATGTGTTGGTTGACTCATCGAGGTGGACGATGAGCAACGTACATTGACATAGTGTCTATTTCTACACTTTCTGTCAAATATGCGTTTAATTTTAACGGGTGCAGGATGATGCGCTTTATCGAGTTAAAAAAAAAGTATATGTTGTTACAGTATACGTTTTTTACAATGTATGCCAATGGAAAACGGATCCTAGTGTTGGTGCCCATGTTGTAAGCGTATACATTTGTATTCATCATAAAATCAAATAGCAAGGAAAAACAGATGACAGCCAATAGGAAAGCTAGTACAAAAAAAAAGAAAAAAAAAAACGGATGTCAAATGGATGCTCCCAACAGTGCACATTTGGCATATGTTTAACGTATATGTTTTGATGGATCTGCTCCAAATCTGCTCTGTTTGACCAAGGTCTAATTACTCTGGAACGGAGATGCACAGTGTTGTAAAAGAAATGAATGATAATAATGTAATAATGAAATTTCATTTACCAGACTTAAGTAGTATTGTGCCATGTACTTAAGCAATCTAGAAAACAATATTTAGCTCTGCACATCCAAAAACCTTTTTTTGAAGAAATGAGCCTAGGTGCACACTGGTGTGGCAGCAATATACATACACATTCCAATGCCAGCAGCACACTATTAACTAAAAAACTATCAAAAAGCACATAGGAATTTCTGAAAAAGCATTTTTGCTACTTAGGCCTCGTTCACACGGCTGATTTAGGGACGGATTTCAGCCGTATTGCGCGCCGTACTGCGCTCCAATATGGCTGAAATCCGTCCCAGGCATTACGGTAATCCACAGTTCTCATAGAGAACTATAGATTTCGTCTCCCCCAAAGTGACATGCACATTATCCCGGCGGGACACACGCCGTGGATAACAGATGTCTATCGGGCCGACGAGCTGTCGGCCCCCCCGCCCCAACCCCGCTGCACGGCATACACCGTAATTGCGGGGCGAAATCTGTCCTGCAATTACGCCGTGAATAAGCCGTGTGAACATCGCCTTAGAATACATGAAAATTTTGGGGGTGGTTCTTAGTTCACATTTTTGAGCAAAACTGCTTAAGCCCACCTGCCAATCAGCAAGGGACTCAATAGGACTATTGTTACACCTGCTTAATTGACGGGACGTATTCGCTCCGCATTAATTAAGCCTTTGCACGGTGGTGGGAGTGAAAACTGGGGATGAGCAACGCCGCAATTTTCGCCGAGCCCATAGGGATAACAATCACTCTATCGGCGCGTATACAGCCACTATGAAAGTGCACATGTGGAAATATATCCCCGCCCGCGGCTTCGCCGGGGGGGGGAGGGAGACGTAATCATAGTTCTCTATGAAACTGTGAAATTACCGTAAGAATGGGCCGTTTTCGGCCCGAATTGGGCGCACTTCGGGGGTTTAATTGGACCGAAATAGGCCCATTTTAAACCGTGGAAACATGCCTATCAAGTGGGAACCTATTTTTTTCCCTCTTATACTGTTCAGACCCCCATTTTTCGGGGGAAAGCATTTTCCGGGTACAAGGTTCTGCATTAATTTTAAAAAACCCTTGAGGTGGGTGGATGAAAAAAAAAACCAAACGAGGGGCAGTCAATTTCCCCAAACAGTCGGGAAAAAAAATTTATTTGGTTTTGCACTTTTTTTTTTTGAAAAAATGAGCTTTGGTGACACTGTTTTTGGCATAACAAACAAACAAAACCCAATAATAGCCATATAAAAAGGCACATAGGAATTTTTGGAAACACATACTGCTACTTAGGATACCTCAAAAAAAATGTCATGTATTCTAAGTAGCAGAAATGGTTTTCCAAAAATTCCTATGTGCCTTTTGATAGTTTTTTAGTGTTAGGCCATGTTCACACGGCTTAAAATGGGCCGTGTTTCGGTCCGTAATTACGCGCCGGAGTGCGCAAATTACGGGCTGAAACCGCCCAGTCATTACGGTAATCCACAGTTCTCATAGAGAACTATGGATTACGTCTCCTCTCCCTGCCTCGGTGAATACACGCGGGCGGGAGATAAGGGACATGTGAATTACCAGCGGCGTATACGCGCCGCTGGTAATGCAAGTCTATGGGCCCGCGAAGTGCCGGCACCCCACTCCCTCCCCCGCTCCCGCTCCGCCCCTGGCCACACGGCGTAATTGCGGGGCGTAATTACCTCCCGCAGTTGAGCCGTGTGAACATAGCCTTAGTAGTGTGCTGCTGATATTGGATTGTGTTTGTACGTACCTAAGCAAGACTGAATTATTTTGGCACGCTATTGTGATGCAGTTATCAGCTGTGCATTTTTTCATAAAAACGCATTTCATCTATAAAAAACCTAAACAGCCAAAACCCAAAATTGAAAACCCACGCTTTTTTTTTTGTCTTTGGTGCTGGCCCCAACACCGCTACATGTAAGACCACCTTTAAGGTTTTTCCCGTTATTGGAAATCCCCTGAAAGGATGATTTTAAAAACCCCCACAGGCGGGCCTATATAATAAATGCCATATCTGCAGTTTTGCACAAGTGATTTTAATATAGTAAAACAGGAATGACCCAAAATTTTGGAAAGGGGAAATTTTTATGCAAAAATGTTTCTTGTGCAAAAATCTTTTGGGTCCTTTCTTTTCCAAAAAATAAATGAAATGGAGAAAGGAATAAATAAAAAGCTTTATTGTTCTCCCACGGGTTTCCATTTATTTTATTTTAAAAATTCGGGGCCCCAAAAAATTTCGAGTAACGATCAGCAGGCCACCCCTTTGCCTCCAGGCCCCTTTTAACCTATTTAAATTGGTTACCAAAATTTTTATTTATTCCTCCAGCAAATTTAATCAAGTTTTTATTTCAAAACCGGGTTAAAAAAAATTCGGGTTTTAAACCCTCGGCATCCTCTGAAACCTGCAGGCACTAGAGCCACTAGTGACCTCTAACCAGCTGTTGCAAAACTACAGCTCCCAGCATGTCTTGATATCTGCATGCTGGAGCTGTAGTTTAGCAACAACTGAAGAGCCACAGGTTGGTGATCACTGCCACAGGTTGTCAGGGTTTTCCTGGGAGCTTAGTTTTAAAAAATTACGGGGAGATTTGCAGGAAGAGAAAAATTGCCCACGGGCTGTGAGAGCAAGATGGCATTTAAAAAAGGGGGTTTATTTAAACTACTTTGTTTCCCATCAAACCTCTTTCCCCTTTTTTCCCTTTGGGTTTTCATTTTGTTTCAGGGGGTTTATTTACGGGCCCTTTTACAAGGCTGCAGATGAAGCCAGGTCTGTAGCTAAGGGGGCCCCAGTGCTGGCAGCCTATCATGGGGAGATTAAAACGGTTCTTAGCAATAGCGAAAAAGGGGAGCTAAAGTGGGCCCATCCCTTAGAAAAATATCTCAAAATTTAGGAAAGGCCCCTGAAAATTACACATTTTGGGAAATATTGTTTTTGCAAATCTTTAACAAAAAGTAACCCTTGGGTAGGGGGACCCCCCCTTTTAAAATTTTTCTTCCCTGCAAAGGACTACAGGTTGTAGATCATTTGGCATGGATTGGAGTTTAGATTTTGTATTTTAAAAATGCAGCGGAAAAACCCTACAGGTTGGGCCAATCTCTTTTTCCACAGTTTTGGTCGGGGCCCATGCTGGAATTGTATTTTCCCAAATGACTGGAGAGCTTCAGGATAAGGAATACTGCTGCAGTTTGTTAGGGGCAGGTTTTTCAAGTCTTATAAACCCGCTAAAAAAGCCACTTTTTTGGAGATCACTTAATGGGCTTTTGGGGAAAAATTCCCCCCGGGGAAATTGTATTTCATAAAAGCTGTAGAGCTACATGTTGGAAATTCCCCCTCCCAAAATTTCTTCGGGCTCCCTAAAAAATTTTTAATTTTATGACAGTTGGAGAGCCACTGGTTGGAGATTACTGTTACAGGAGATGTTGGGAGTTGTAGCCTTGCAACAGCTAGAAAGCCTCATAGTGGAGACCACTGCACTAGATTAATTAACACAGGTAAATGGGTTAAATAGCTGCCAAAAAAACCCCACCGGTTCCTCTAGCGAAGATAAAAATTTTAGTACCCTTTAGAGTGGACTTTAATATTAATTTTAAAAAATTTAAAAACAAATTTTTTTCACATTTTGGGGTGTTGGGGTTTAAATAATGCGGAGCTTCGGGATGGGAAAAACCTGCTTCATTTTGGTTTGAAAATTTGCGGGATTTAAAAATTTTTATACTGGAGAAGCCACAGGTTGTAAAAGATCACAGGTTGCTGAGGAATGCTGGGAGTTGCAGTTTCATAAAAGCTGGAGAGCTACATATTAGCAATCACTGCCCAAATCTTCGTGGCATGCTGAATATTCGATTTTTTTTTTTACCAGTTTGAGACCCCCTGGGGGAAAACACTTTTTTGCCCATGTTAATTTTCCCTTTAAAAAGGGGGGGGTTTTTTTCCCTCCGAAAAATTTAAACGCGAAAGGGGCCCAAATTTAAACGGCCGAAAACGGCCCCCCCCCCTTTAACCTTCGGAATCCAAATTTTAAGAAAAAAAACTTCCCTTTGGGGGGCCGGCGGGGAAAATTGAAGTCCTTCTTTAAGCTCCTGTTTTTTACAGGAAGGGAGTATGCCCCAAGGGGCCGGGGTTTTCCCCCCCTTTTTTCCCCATTTCCTTTTACCCCCGCCCCCGAAAAACAAGCCAAAGGGGCTTTAGGAAAGCCCCCCGGGAAATATTGAAACGGGGTTTGTTGGGGTTTTTTTTCCGGGCCCGGGCCGGCCGAAAAAACATTGAAAAGACCTTCTTTGCCCCCTTTTTTCCGGACGAAATCTTCAATCCTTAAAAGGGGGCTTTTTTGTTAAAAAAAGTCCTTTTGGGGGGGGGACGGGGAAAAAACCGTTTCAAAAAAGCAAACCCCCGGTTTTATTTGTGTAACCCCTTTTAAAGGTTTTTCTTTTTTCTTTTATGCATGCTTTTTACCACACTTTTTGTTGAAAGTTTTGTCTTATCTGAGTTTAAGACTAAGGTCACACATGCAATTTTTGTGGTAGCTTTTAGTACATTTTGTTGATACAGAAGAGGAGAAACGTATTTGTCTTTCTTTCATACTTTTCAGATTCACTATTGGTTTTGTCTCATAAACCTGTCTCAAAAACTGTATATGTGACTCCAGCCATGAGGGAAATGGCTTTTTTTAAGCTGAAGCTACACCACTACAGATGTGTGAACATACACATCTGAACCTCAAGCTAAATAGGTCTT
Organism: Phyllomedusa bahiana; assembly: GCA_025379985.1. Classification (NCBI taxonomy): domain Eukaryota; kingdom Metazoa; phylum Chordata; class Amphibia; order Anura; family Hylidae; genus Phyllomedusa; species Phyllomedusa bahiana. Next base: position 33,037 of record JAODAL010001789.1, on the reverse strand, counting down.
AGGCTAGGGCCACACAGCATAAGACAAAAAAATCCTAAAACCGTAAAACTGCGTTTTTTGTCAAGTTCTTGTTAAAAACTGGCAAAAAGTCCTCTATTTTTTTTACATTTTTTGTCACATTATTTGGCAAATCTTCCTTGACGTTTTTTGAACTCTTTCAGTCAGTTATCTAATGTATGCACAATTTTAACCCTCCCAGGCGGTTTTCAGCAGAAATGTTGCCCAAAACCGTTATAAAAGACCCCTCCCCCCTCACGCAGTTTACATAGACTTCTGTAGTAATTTTTCCGCTGGACGCCATCAGTTTTTACAACAAGTTCCTAAAATTGCCGGCACCAGAAAATGAGCAGAAAAAATTACCTGTGTAGATTACAAGACTACAGGTCATTTTTTTGTATTAAAGTCTATGTGATTGTTAGGGCTTGTCCCCACCACACTGTTTTGCAGGCAAACTTTTACACGGATCTTAATGGAAAATCCGTGCAGCCATCCCCACTGCACGGATTTACCACCGGACGGTTTCTTAGACCACTGACAGTCCGAAAAATATAGAACATGTTTTTCGGGCAGAATATGAACATATGAACAAGGGGGAAGGATAGAATCCGCAAACAGCGGAGAAAAGCCGTCCCCCGGCGGCCGTGTGCATGGCCCCAAAACAGTGCAAATACCGCTTGGGATTTCCGACCGGTACGTGCATTGTGCCATTTGAACCGCCCGTTATTCAGTCGGATATTCAGCGGTCTCAAAATACTAAAACTGCCGAAAATCCAACTGTTTTTGTGTGCTGTGTAGACATAGCCTTACATTACACTGCACACAACACAGCAATTTTGGTGACAGGACATCAGATAAATCTATTTACATGTGTGATTTGGCAAAAAAAAAACAACCAAATGAAAGTACGGTCACATTCAAGTCATAGTTGCACACGACATACCTTTGCGGTTCTATGATGGCAAGTATGCGGTATTATGACTTTCATTTCACACAACTAAAGTTACTGTGCAGCACTAGTTATTTGGTCATATGGATAGTGGTTGTCTTTATTAGACAAGCCCTTGAAATTATAACATTTTTGGTCTGTGTGGGAACCAGATAAAAGGAGGTTAGGAACTTGGTACAGACTGTTAATACACCTAAGCTAATGATAAGGCAGTATACTGTAAGCTCCCCCTACTGGTGGCTATGGGAAGCTGAAATAATTTAAAAGATACATTAGGAAATGAATCTGCTGAGAATCTTGTAACAAAAAACATTGTATAAAGAAAAACAAATGTTAATGTTTTTGGAAGACGGAATGATGAACATTATTATTCATAGTTGATCTGGTTAGAATATGGTTATGGAGGGCAGTGCGGTTTATTGTAATGTAGATAGATCCCTGCACAGTTCTGTGAATAGATGAAACAAGTGAATATTTATGAAGTGACATTGACATAGGTGTCGTGTTGCCCTTGAAAGCTCTTTGGATTCGGGTTGGTCCAAACCGGATTTCTTCCCACATCTTAGATGGAAGAAACACTACAGTTTACCAGTTAGGCAGCCAATCAGACTTGTGCCCACATCTAAGATGAAGAAAAGACTATGGGACATTCGCACATTGCCAGTAAAAGTCTGGCACAATTGCATCCAAATAATGGCATACATGCTTTACACCACATTTAGTATGTGTTTAATATAGTGTCTAGACACTTTTGCACCTCATTTGGCAAAAGGGACATTAGCGTGATAAAAAGCATAGTGCGACATCAAAATTTTGCTGCAGTTGCTGGCATAAAATATGCTATACTCACTGCTAGAAAAAGCTGAGATGAGTCTAAACACAGCACAGAGGCAGCACAAACCCCCATGCTATTAGAGAAAAATACCCAGGTGCAGCTGATGGGTGGTAACCATTTATCTCTCCACTAGGTGGAATGAAAGCTGCACTTAAATTGACATCTATTCACATAGCATGCAAAAAAGTAAAAAGCCGCAGTACCATACGTTGGTGAAACTGTACAGATACAAAAATTACCCGTAAGCCTGCCGCTCGCACACCATTCCAACCTAGTGGAGAGATTAATGGGTTACCACCCATCAGCTGCACCTGGGTATTTTTCTCTAATAGCATGGGGGTTTGTGCTGCCTCTGTGCTGTGTTTAGACTCATCTCAGCTTTTTTTAGCAGTGAGTATGGCCACGTTTTTGGTTTCTTGAGTAATTTTTTCCCATTTTTCTGTGTATTTCATAAAATATGCTAACCTAGAAAAGGTATAAAGTTAGACTAGACACTTCTAGCATGTGCCAGATTTATCAACACTATGATAAGTGGTAGGCTAGGTTCACACGGCTTAACTGCGGGGCGTAATTTCGCCCCGCAATTACGCCGTGTGGACAGGGGTGGGGCGGGAGCGGGGGAGTGAGCGGAGGGGCCAGCACTTCGCCGGCCCATAGACAATCATTACTAGCGGCGCGTATACGCCGCTAGAAAGTGACATGTCAATTATCTCCCCGCCCGGCGGCTTCGACGGGCGGGGAGAGAAGACGTAATCCATAGTTCTCTATGAGAACTGTGAATTACCGTAATGAATGGGCCGTTTTCGGCCCGTAATTGGCGCACTTCGGCGCGTAATTACGGACCGAAATACGGCCCATTTTAAGCCGTGTGAACATGTCCTTAGACAGACAGTATTGATACATCCGCCCCTATGTGTTGCCAGTGAAGTGTCCAGATTCCTACCCACATCTAAAATGGAGGAAACACTACAATTCGTCAGTAAGGCATCCAATAGGATTTCTGCCCACATCTAAGATGAAGGAAACACTAAGTTTTTCCAGGTTGAGTGGCAGGCCACTGTTTGGTTATCGAGCATACTCATGAATTCCTGCAAAATTTTGTTTAGACTGACCTGAATCCGAAGCAGATCCGAAAAACTACATGGTGCCTGTAAATTGGGGCTCATCTTTTGTTTGTTATGGCAATTTTCTGGAATATAGCTTCTAGACTAGAGTCCAAAATTGCCCAGTGCGTTTTTGTTGAACATCTGCATTAGGTCGGCATCTTTTGTCTCACATTTCATTTGAGCATGCCACATGTATGAAGACTGTCTAGGTCTAAAACTCACTTTGTTGTCCATAGCAACCAATCAGAGCGCCCCTCTCATTTCATATAGTGCTCTGGAAAAATGAAACGGGCGCGCTGAGTGGATGGGCAACAAAGTGAATTTTAGACTTAGACAGTTTTCATACATGTGGCCCTTGATCTTTTGGCAGATTTAGAGAATGATCACAAGTGGCAGATTTGCTTCAGAAATTTCTGCGACTGAAAATGAATTCTATAAATTTACATAGTAATATGGATGGAACCTCAAAAGGGCTCTACATCCTAGTGGGGTCTCCAAATTATCCTAGGATATAAAGGTGCAGCACCGAGAAAGAAATCACACCAAACACTCAAGCTGGTCTGAATACACTTTCTGTCTTTATTCTCAAAATAGCAGGTTTTTATAGTCCTTTGTGTTAGAGAGATCAGGAAGTATCACATGGGCACAGTGGTTAGCCTGGGATTGATTACATCCTTATTTGGGGTATACTCCTTTTAGCTCAGGAATGTCCGAACATGGGGTGCAGTCCTGGAATAGGCGCCATCTTGGATTATACAGCAGTTATCTCTATAAGCATAATATGTGGCGGCTATTTTAGAAACACATTAGAGAAAAAAGATATACAGGCAGCTTGTATGTGCCATAATATAAAGGCATATGAGGTGTTATTCTAACTAATACATTAAAATGGAGACACAAAGGATCAAACATATATAACCTTTGTTCCCATCCATAACAACAGAGCTTTTCGGCTGCACACGCAGGGATTTCTACAAGCCTCATTCGGGTATAAAGCTATGTCTCCACAGCATAGCAAATGTAACGGGTTGGTGGATCCGCTGGACCACCGCAAGCGATGATAGTTAAGCCACGCCAGGGAGCGGAGTCTAAGTAGCCCCCGGTATTCAACAGAGCCCGCCGCAAAGCGGGATGGACTTTCTGCGGCGTGAGGCTACCAGGTCGTCCCCCCTGACATGACTTGCTTGCGATGGCGGCCAGGGTTATGCGTGGTACAAAATCGTAATCCAGAGACGTAGTCGGGGACAGGCAGGAGGTCAGGACGGGCGGCAGAGATTTGTGGTCAGAGACGGGCAGACGGTCAGGACAGGCGGCAAACAGGCAAGGTCAGAAAACGTAGCGGAACGGACTGGTACACTGGTAATGAAATGGAACTCCAAACTCTCTCAAGACTTACTAACGCACACCAACAATCTGGAACAGAGTGCAGGGGGCGTGTACCTTATATAGGACCAGCGGCCGGCAATTGTCAAATTACCGGCGCGCTGGCCCTTTAAATCCAGACCAGTCATCCCGCGGGGTGCGCGCGCGGCGGCTGGGACAGGCAGGAGCAGGAAGCACAGGAGCGTGGACGGGTAAGTGACCAGGCGCCGGGACCCGGGCAGCAAGGGGCTGGTCGCGGGCGGCGGCACCCGCGCCGGACCCCATGCGGGCAGAGGGGCGGCCACGGGGGGCGACGGCACCCGCGCCAGCCTCCATGACAGCAAAACTATGGTTATAGTATTCTAAAACTGCCAAAAATACGATCATTCAGGCAGCCCCATTTCTCTAACAGAAAAAACTACCTGTAGTCTCCACAGGTCGTTTATTCTCCGCTCGTCTTCAATCAACTGTATGGGTGATGGCAAAAAAACGAGAATCGACTGCGTTTTTGGTGCAAAACGTGACAAAAACCACGGTTGTGCATTAGAAAAAAAACAGATGACTTTTGGCCGTTTTTTGCCCGATGCAGTGGGGATTTAGCCTAAGAGACAATTTCTGCAATAAATCTGCTGGTTGTGATCATACCCTTAGGCTATTGACACAAGGACACACGTAGCAGCCACAATGTGAACAAACATAGAGCTGACCGGATGGTTTCCAAATCTAATGTCTGCATGTTTTTTTGCAGATCAGCATCAGTTTTACCTGCAAAAGTTGTGCAGATACTAACAAATATTTGACAAACATGTATTTTGCGGGGAAAGGTGAACATATCATTAGACTCCCACTAGCCTGCCTATGAAGCAATACTGGAGCTCAGAATTCATCACTTTAAAACATATTAAAATTCACAAGTGTAGAGCAGAATGGTGTCAACCCCTGTGAAAATGGAGCTTATACTAGTTGTCACCAGGTTTCCAAAAATCAGAAATATCTAATATCTATCTTAAGTACAGTTTTTAACAATTTGGCAGCAGAAAACATCTCAATGATTTATATTAACTAGTGATTTTTTTTACTTCTGTGGAAAATGCAAATGTTCCTTAATTATTATTTGGCCGGACTGTTTGTAATTAAACATGAAAAAAAAAATATCCAGGCGCCCTGTAATTGTCAAACTGAGGAACACAAAAGCCCTTAAGTGAAAAAAGAACATATTCCTACTACTTGGGAACATCCAGAATTACTGAGACCAGACCAAGTTTCCTAATAATAAACATAATCAGAAAATGAAGCTGTGAGGAGATATTTAGGGTGCACGGAATACAAGAGCAATGTAACCGAGAAAAAGATCCCCTCGCAATTTATTTATCTTGGGAGAGAACCAAGGCGGCTCATAGACACAATATGCACTGTGCTCGCTATACGTTACTTTTTACATGCTCCTAGTGAAATTAGACATCATTGTTACACCAGTGCTGAGCCTCCTAACTATAAACATGTAGAAATGAGTCATACAGAAGGTTCCCTGTAAGAGAAAAATCGTTGTTGAATGGGAGAGCCGGAAAGCACTTGAAAATATTAAAGTGGAAGGGCTGCGGCAAATGTCCCAATTACAGCTCCATACAGTCTCCAAATATTAATGGACTGTTATACAGCCCTACTGTACCTCCAAATGCTTTTGATTTCTTACAGAGGAATAGAATAATTTTTCTGTTGCCATCATGAAGTTATTTTCTACTAGTTTTTAGGGTTGCTTTTCAGATCCGCAAAATCTTACACATCTTGCAGAAAAATTAAGATTCTCTTAACCCCTTAAGGACGCAACCAGTTTTGGACCAGAAGACGGAGCCCCATTTTTATAACCTGATGTGTCACTTTATATGGGAATAACTTTTAGATACTTTTACCTATCCATGTGATTCAGAGTGTTTTCTCATGACACACTGTACTTCAAGTTAGTACTAACTTGTGGTCCTTACAATCCTTATTTGTGGAAAATATCAAAACGTTCTGAAAATTTTGACAAATTTGTCATTTTCAAAGTTTCAAAATTTCTGCTTGCAAGACAGATAGTTATACCACACAAAATAGTTTTTAACTAGCATCTACCATATTGGCATCATTTTTGAATCTCTTTTATTTTTTATGAGATTAGGGGCCTTACAAATTTAGTAGCGAATTTTCACATTTTCAAGAAAATTTGCAACACAGATGTTTTAGGAACCAGTTCAGTTCTGATGTGGATTTGAGAGGCTTGTATTTTAAATACCCCATACATGACGACATCTAAAACACTGCACCCCTAAAAGTATTCGAAACAGCATTAAGGTGTTAACCATTTGGGGGTTCTCAAAAATTACAGCAACGTGGAGGTGAAATTTCAAAATGTCACCTTTTTTTTGCAGATTTTCAATTTTTAGCGATTATTTACTGGAACACAGTAGATGATTCTGCTGTTTTTATAGATAGCAAACTAGGGCCACATGTAGTATATTTGCCTTAACCACATGCCTCAGAGTAAGAGGAGCAGCTACTGGATTTGGGGGTCTCATTTTCATTAGGAAATTTTAAGGCCTACAGTTTAAGGTGCCAAAACGTAATAATAACCCATAAAAAGACCCCATATTGGAAACTACACCTCTTAAGGACATATCCAGGGATATAGTAGGACTATTTACCCCATAGGTGTTTCACAGATTTTTTTAACGTTAGGTTGTAAAAATATTTTTTTTTATTTTCTCAAATAAAATGCAGTATTAGCCAAAACTGTTTCATTTTTACAAGGAATCCTGGAAAAAAAAAGCACCCCAAAAGTTATTACGCAATTTCTTCCAAGTTTGACGATGCGCTATGTGTGGTTGTAAACCACTGTTTGGGCACATGGCAGGGCGTACAAGGTAGGGAGCCTTATTTGCAAAGCCCCCAAAGTACAAGTACAGGTGTAACTTTACAGAAGTCACCTCATTTTGGATTCAACACCCCTCAGGGCACTCATCTAGGAGTGTAATGCGCATTGTTTGGGCTATAAAAATGGAAAAAACAAAAAAAGCTATTTCATCATTGTTTTTCAGGTTTCATTTTTACAGCATTCGCCTTGCAGCATAAGTGACATAATACCTTTGCTATGCAGTCGGTACAATTACAACAATATCAATTTTATATATTTTATTATGTATTACTACGTGAACACTATAGAAATGCATTTGTAAAAAAGTTGTGTTTGTATGTCGTCCTATTCTGACAGCCATAACTTTATTTGTCTGTATACGGACCTGTATATGGGCTTGTTTTTTGTGGGATGAGTTGATGTTTTCATTGGTACCATTATGGGGTTCATATTTCACTTTGATTGCTTTTTATCAAGGTTTTTAGACGGCGGGATGAACAGAATACAACACTCCTGGCAGTGTTTTTCACAGTGCGGGATAAATGACGTGTTTACTCAGCCGGCTGATACGATTACAGCAATATCAGATTATTATTTTTTTTAATGTTTTACTGCTTTTACACAAAAAAACACTTTTAAATAAAAAATAAACCACGGTTTTTGTATCCCCAAAGTCTGAAAGCCATAACCTTTTTTTTTCAGTGTACGAGCTGTGTATGGGCTTATTTTTTGCAGGTGGAGTTGACATTTTTATTGGTATCATTTTTGGGGGGACATGACTTTTTGATCTCCTTTTAATCTGTGTTTGGGAGTGAGGAAAATAGTAGAGTTTTATAATGCTAACTATGCAGTAGGTTTACATCATTAGACATCATTAGCGTCATCAGACCACCTGGATTCGGCTATAAGAAACTATATCGCGTCGGGAGTTGCTGCTTGGCAGTGACTATAGCTTTTAAGTGCTGGTTATCCATTTTTATGTTAGGGTGATACCAGGGTTAGTGAGGAACAGCCATCTTGAAAGGGGCAGCTGTTCTCCGAGTGATGACCCTGTCATTTTGTGCAGGATCAATAAGAGGCACTGAATAGGGAAAGCTCTATAGGCCCTTTTTGGGGAATCTTTTATCGAATGGAATGCAACCCTGTTTAGAAGGACAATGGTATCGTGAGTAACCATTTGCCATTTTTGTTTATTAAATACTGATAAATATTGTTACATACTATCCTGTGATCTGTAAGTCCTGGGCATCTGTTCATGTTCTATTGTGTGGTTATCATATAGGGGTATATATATATTTTTTTTTAAATAATTTAAATAAAGTTGTTTTATTGGGGAATTTTTCTTCTCTGTGATTTGATATATACCCTAATGCTTGGTTAACGTTTAGCATGTGAGTTCGATACCCAATTTATACCCAGCTTTTTATGTTGTAGCACAAAAGAAAAGTGTTTTTATTGTGTAAATCAATATAACTTTTTTTATTTTTCTGTATACAGAGCTATGTAAGGGCATCTTTTTTCTTTTGCAGGATGAACTGACATTTTCATTGGTACTTCTTAGGGGTTTAATTTATATGACTTTTTGATTGCTTTTTACTCCCTTTTATATGCTGCAAGATAAACAAAATTGCAATTCTTCTATTGTTTTTGTTTTTTTACGGTGTTCATCGCGGGAATTAAATATCAGAATTGTAGACTAGGTTGTTACATATGTGACAATACCAAATATGTGTACTTTTTTATTTTTCACCTGTTTTGGGGCGCTTGCCTTTGTAATGGATGTTTTATGTGTTTGTTTTTTACTTTTTTCTCACTTTTTTTTTTATTTTAACATTATTTACACTTGTCCCCATATGGAATTTGACTTCAGTGATCTGGATATCGCTGTTACAAAACATAGCAGTTCATGACTGTCCTGCTATGTATTGTGACTGTCTGTCACCAGTGTGGTGACGTCACTGACAGCCTAGAAGTCTTTGTTAGGCTTTCTGGTTATCACGGAAGCCAATTAGGCCATGGACTGTGGACAGAGACACAGGGAGCTCCCTCCTTCTAGCTTTCCTTTAGTTTCCGCAGTCACAAGTTACCGCGGCAGTTTAGGGGTTCATTGCCGTTGCTTGGGGCAAGCTTTGATCATTGCTGAAAGTGCACAGAGCCAGATGTAATATACAGCTGAATGCGTGCACTTAAAGGGGGTTTGCCACAATCTCATTTCATACCTCCTGTATTCTGCTCTTCAGCTCTGTGTGCTCAGAAGGGGGCGTGTGTGATTTGTTTGAATTGCATATAATGTGACCCAGCAAGATGATATCACCAGGCCTTTCCTCTCGCTAGTTAAAGAAAGGTCCATTTATGTAAAGCATTGTGAGTAGCTGGGAGGTAAAGTTTTTGCCTCCAGGCACAAAGGTCCTAGGTTCAAATCCCTGCAGGAACAAACCTGTGTTGTTTTTTTCTGTTTATCAATGCACAGACCTGATTGAGGTTTCTTTTTTTATTCATTTGCACTGTTTGACTAATTACTAAGGCGTACAGAGGACGGGAGTGGAATGACAGCACCTGGGGTTTGAACACTCATTAGCTGCCTGAGAGGAGAGGTGATATCTGAGCATGTCTGACCAGGACTGAGGAGCTCTCAGCCCTGGTCATATCCCCTGTAGATGAGCTGTAAACAATGGATCACTAAAGGAGCAGCTAAAACAAAAATGGTGCAGAATTTTTAATAATAATGAATGGTGAAAATGTTTATTATTTCATTTGCAAGCTTCCAACGGCAATTTTACGTCGTGGCAAAACCCCTTTAAAATGTGGGCTTTGCTCATGAGCCAACGCAATATCCTGGACATTCAAGAACATCCAACTGTGTTAAGACACTTGCAATTTGGACGTTTCGGAACTTTCAAATGTGTTAAGGGGTTTAAGAGTTCGTCAAATGGGAAAAAGTATTTTTCAAATAATACCTCTCCCAAAGTAATGCACTTTTATTATGTGCTTTCGTTAAATATTTTGTAGGCTTCTGCAGTTTTACATTAGCTCTATGATGACAAAACTATTGCCTGTATATCCAGACACACGGAACTACTGCGCTTCTGTGTCAAGCCTAGAAGATAAGGTAGTCAAAGGGTTTTGTTCTTTTTCAGAGCAGCCTTTGAAGCTATACCCCTTTGGTCCTACCTCCCAAGTCTTTCAATATGATTGAGGTAAAAAAAACTGAGCATAATCTATAACTAACTGCTGTGTACTAATATCAAAAACAGCATGCATGATACAAGGCAGAAATAGGAAATTTTAGAAGGAAAAAGCAAGCAGGTTAAGAAGAAAAATCCACCACAAGTGTATTCAGCTGGTTCAGCCAGGAGATAGGAATAGGGACCACAGAGAAGAATGCATCTTTGTGTTTATTAGCTGTGTCTGCTTTCAAAAGTTCATTGTCATTTACTGTGGTGTCTGCTACCCAAAATATAACATAATTTACTGCTGTCTGCTTCCAAAAAACCCTGTATATTCTTGTTGTGTATGCTACTAAAAATACAGTGTAATATACTGCCATATTTCCTATCAAAAATCCAGCATATTTTACTGCTGTGTCCGCTACCAAAAATCCAACGTAATTTATTTCTATGTCTGCAACCAAAAATCCAACGTAATTTATTTCTATATCTGCTACCAAAAATCCAGCAGAATTTACTGCTGTGCCTGCAAAAATCTCTTTAGACAGAATGTGCAATAGAGGGTCCTAACAGAACCTTCTACACAGATGTCAATATAGAGAATATACTCTTCTGCGTTTCGCCATAAGCTTAGGGTTCCTATGCAATTTGGAAGCTTAGAAATATTTGCCTGCTGTGGGTGCTTTTTAAAGACTAGAAAAACATGCAGAATATTTCCAACGTAGATTTGTATAGGATTCAGATTTGCAATGTCTGGAACCCAAATATTCGAAAACTTCTTCAAAACTGCTTTCTAACAGAGAGCTGGTGAAGCAACACTTGTTCCAACATATGTTAGAATTTCCACAATTTGCATCCATGCATGCTTGAACATGAGACTGTTTAGGAAGGTGCATACCAGAATATCTGGACCCACTGCATTTTTTTTCTGGAGCTACCTGAAGGGGCGAATGTACCAGAACAAGACAAAAGCACTTGGGAAACAGCAGGTCGATGTCTGGCAAAAAAATAGACAAAGAGGATCTGGCATTCACCTTCTTAAAGATGGCACATCATGTTCAGGCATGCTTGGTTGCAGATGGTGAACATTTCGAACCTGTGTCGTGACATCATTGTGATTGTCATACAGTAAGGTATCTGCAGGTCCAATTTTGTGGTAATACCGTGATTAGTTTAAAAGTATTTTGTACTTTTTTGGGTACCAAAGGGAGTAGGCCACCCAGTATTATGGACGTGCACCACACACATCTATATTAGGTTGCATACGGCAGTCCGAGGCGTGGACTGGCCTACAAGGAAGCAGGGGAATCCCTAGGTATGCTCTAGGCATGGTCGGCCCCACAGCATTGCAGACCTAGGGCTGCTTTTCAGGGAGAAAGGCAGAGAAAGAGAGGCAGAAAACAAGTGTCATAGGGCAGGAGTCATGTACAGTAGCTGTAGGGTGGACCCCAAAAATCAACTCCTCTGGTGGTGGCCCAAGAATCAATTCCACTGGTGAGCCCCAGACACTCCAGTCTGAAAAGTGGGAAGGCCTAACCCTATTTTGTTACTTTTACAATTGAAACTATTTTTTGCATTACTTTGTTCTTCATTCTTTCTATGCCAGCACACTCAACAGCATCACAGTTGGTAATTGTCATGGCGGCCGCGGGCACCGCTGCCCCTGCGGCCGTTTCCCAGCCTGCCAGGGCCGCGGTGCGGGCATCGCGGTCACCCGCGGCCACCCTCGTCCCCACGCCGGCTCGCTTACCTGGCCCCGCTCCGGTGAACGGCGCTCCTGTCTGTCCCGGCCGTCGTGCGCATGCGCGCCCCCTAGCGCGCGCGCGACGGCTGGTTTAAATTTAAAGGGCCAGTGTCCCGGTAATTGGCTTATTGCCGGGCGCTGGTCCTATATAATGTATCCGCCCCGGCACCTGTTGCCAGATTGTTGGTGTGCTTAGTGAGAGTTTGGAGTGTCCTTGTGTCCGTATTGCTTATCCGTGTACCAGTCCGTTCCGCTACGTTTCCTGACCTTGCCTGTTTGCCGCCTGCCCTGACCGTCTGTCCGTCTCTGACCACGAACCTCTGCCGCCTGCCCTGACCTTCTGCCTGTTCCTGACTACGCCTTTGGATTACGATTCTGTACCACGCAGTACCCCGGCTGCCACCGCAAGCAAGTCACGTCAGGGGTAACGACCTGGTAGCCTCACGCCGCAGCAAGTCCATCCCGCTTTGCGGCGGGCTCTGGTGAAAACCGGGGGCTACTTAGACTCCGTTCCCTGGCGTGGCTTAACTACCATCGCTTGCGGTGGTCCAGCGGATCCACCGAACCGTCACAGTAATAGTACTGTATAAATAAATATTACTAATAATGATAATTACTCGGTGACGCAGTCTAGTCAGCTAATCTTACTCTATAAATAAATCATTATAGAAATGTATATACTTTGTTATATATGACGTGGTGACTTGTAATAATATAGAAATGGGCTTCTTTTTAAAACTTCACGTAAATTTTATTCATAAACTTCTTTAAAAGCATCAATTAACCAGTATTAATCATGTATACAAAAGAAGGTGTACTTAGCAATATTGCGATCGATCGTCGTTCAATCCAAGGAGCTCGAAAGTCCGTTACCTAGCTCCAGCAGGAGCTTCCTTTGGGGAGGAGTCTCCCCGAAACGTCGCTGCGTGCATAGACACGGTCTGCCCGGTCTCCCTGCATCTCCGAAGGAAATTCCTGCTGGAGCTAGGAAACGGACTTTCGAGTTCCTTGGATTGAACGACGATCAATCGCAATATTGCTAAGTACCCCTTCTTTTGTATACATAATAAATACTGGCTAATTGATACTTTTAAAGAAGTTTATGAATAAAATTTACGTGAAGTTTTAAAAAGAAGCCCATTTCTATATTATTGGACTTGATATATACAGATATGGAGGCCTGTTAATGGAGCTTATATTTTTGGGGGAAATACTTCTATATATGTGGCTTTATACACTCACCGGCCACTTTATTAGGTACACCTGTCCAACTGCTCGTTAACACTTAATTTCTAATCAGCCAATCACATGGCGGCAACTCAGTGCATTTAGGCATGTAGACATGGTCAAGACAATCTCCTGCAGTTCAAACCGAGCATCAGTATGGGGAAGAAAGGTGATTTGAGTGCCTTTGAACGTGGCATGGTTGTTGGTGCCAGAAGGGCTGGTCTGAGTATTTCAGAAACTGCTGATCACCTGGGATTTTCACGCCCAACCATCTCTAGGGTTTACAGAGAATGGTCCGAAAAAGAAAAAACATCCAGTGAGCGGCAGTCCTGTGGGCGGAAATGCCTTGTGATGCCAGAGGTCAAAGGAGAATGGGCAGACTGGTTCGAGCTGATAGGCAACAGTGACTCAAATAGCCACCCGTTACAACCAAGGTAGGCAGAAGAGCATCTCTGAACGCACAGTACGGCGAACTTTGAGGCAGATGGGCTACAGCAGCAGAAGACCACACCGGGTGCCACTCCTTTCAGCTAAGAACAGGAAACTGAGGCTCCAATTTGCCCAAGCTCATCGAAATTGGACAGTAGAAGATTGGAAAAACGTTGCCTGGTCTGATGAGTCTCGATTTCTGCTGCGACAGTCGGATGGTAGGGTCAGAATTTGGCTTCAACAACATGAAAGCATGGATCCATCCTGCCTTGTGTCAACGGTTCAGGCTGATGGTGGTGGTGTCATGGTGTGGGGAATATTTTCTTGGCACTCTTTGGGCCTCTTGGTACCAATTGAGCATCGTTGCAACACCTTGTTGAATCTATGCCACGAAGAATTGAGGCAGTTCTGAAGACAAAAGGGGGTCCCACCCGGTACTAGCATGGTGTACCTAATAAAGTGGCCGGTGAGTGTATATAAAGAAGTGGTGACTTGTAATGTCATTGGTGGTGAGCTCATGTACGCTGCACCTCTGTGATCAATTTAAGTTTAATATTTAGTAAAAAGGTGTAATCTTACTTTAAGTGAACATACAATAATTGTTCTATCCCAATAGTTTCCATAAAGGTTATATTAGAATGAGAATTTGGAAACAATTTTAAATTTTTCTAAGATGCTCATACTTTTTGTGCTGTTGATCAATACTTGCAAAAAGTAAGGGGCTACTAACCATCAGAGTATGAAACCTCTATCTATGGTTGTAGAGTTGTAGTGCCTGCAGTAGTGGGGTCTCAGTTGAACCCCAGTGAAAACGCCAAACAATTACTCTGTAGATTATTCACTACAGTCATTTGTTATAGTAACGGAGTTCATTTGACAGGCATTATGAAAGATCCACATCCTATCTGCACTGACAGTATTTGTTTACAGTCAAGGCAAATTGTGGAATGAACATTTTGGAAGTGAAAATGCATTCACCCCACATCTGAAACCTGCCAAGAATCCTTTTTGTGAAATTCTATTATTTAAATCCAAATAAGCTTTACTGGCATAGTTAAATACACTTTGGAGACGCCAAAGCATGCATGGGAAAATAAAGGGGCTTCATTATAAATGTGGGTGTATAAGGGGTCATTCCATGCTCATTTCCTTACTTGATGCCATAGTGTCAAATAACACAGTGCAAAACAACTGATATATACACTAAGCAGCCATATCATTAAAGCCACCTGCCTAATTTTTTGAAGTCCCCCTTATGCTAGCAAAACAATTCTAACTAGCTAGTCAAAGCATGGACTTCCCAAGACATTTTAAGTTAGCAGAATTTAAGATATTAGCAGCAGAACCTTTAAGTTGTGAAGTGGGGCCTTGATGTATCTGATTTTTTTTTCCAGCATATCCCAACAATGTTCAACTGAATTAAGATATGTGAAATATGGAGTCAACACCTTAAATTCTTTTTCATGTTCCTCAAACCATTACTGCTCTGTGTTTGCATATTCTCCTGCTAAAAGAGGCCAATGGGAATACCATGGCAATGAAGGGGTTTACTTCTGCAACAATATTTAGTTAAGTAGTATATGTCAAAGTGATATCTACATAAACAGCAGGGCCAAAGGTTTCCCAAAAGAACATTGCCTAGAGCATCACACTGATTCTGCCCACTTGCCTTCTTCTCAACATGAATCCTGATACCATCTCTTCCACAGGCAAATGACGTACAGGAACTTTTCGTCCACAAGATGTAAAAGAAAAGGCAATCAGACAAAGCCACCTTTTTGAGCTTATTATATGTGCTTATGGCATGAAAAGTCTGACAGATCTTTGGCTATGCAGCCTATCACACCTTTCTATCATAGCCAACGTTATCTTTTTTAGGAATTTGTGTTATAGTAGCTCTTTTGTGGGATTGGACCAGATGGGCTAGCCTTTACAACTCGCATTCATCAAGGAATGGGTGTCTATGAGCCTGTTACTGGTTCACCAGCTGTTCTTCCTTGGACCACTTTTGGTAGTTACCAAACACTGTATACCAAAAACAGCCCATAAGACGTGATGTTTTGGAGATCCTCTGGCTCATTAATCAAGTCATTAAAATGTGGACCTTTCCAAAGTTGCTCACATTTTTACACTTGCCCATTGTTCCTGATTCCAACATATTAATTTCAAGAACTGTTAGGGTATGTTCACACGGAATTTTACAGGATATATTTCGGGGAGCTATTGCGCTGCAATGTGCCCCGAAATACAGCCTGTAATTACGGTAATCATAGCATTACCTGCCGTCTTCCCTGCCGTGTACTGAACGCTGGTAGAAAGAAGTGACATATCGCTTATTCCCGACCTGGCGGCGATAATGAAAGTGAATGCGCCTTAGAATAACGCTCGGAGCAGCGCATTCTTCTAAACACACAGCATCTTGCGACGCGCACAGGTCTGCACAGCAAGACATCGTGTGAATATACCCTTAACTTGCTACTAAATATGTCCAATCCCTTGACAAATATCACTGTCACAAGATAATGATATTTTCTTCACCTGGTTTTAATGTTAAGGTTAATCAGTAGATGAAAAAATAGAGAAACAAAGGACACTTACACAATTGAACAATATTGTTGGTAGCCTTAGCTTAATACATGTATTTTGTTGCACAACTTTTTGAGGCAATCACTGCAAAGAAATAATTTCTATAACTCTCAATAAAACTTCTGTACCTCTCCACAGGTATTTAGGCCCACTCCCCAAAATTAAACAGCTCCTGCTATCTCAGGTTTAAAGGGTGCATTCTCCAGACTGCATGTTTAACTCCTTCCACAATTCTTAGATCAGAGCTCTTAGAAAGTCACTTCAGAATAGTCCACTGTTTTGCACTTAGTCATTCTTAGTCTTTAGCTGTGTGTTTTGCGCCATTATTTTGTTAGAGGACCCATGACTTGTGATTGAGGCCAAGCTTTCTGACATTGTGCAGCACATTTTTCTCCAGAATATCTTGAGATTTAATTTTACCCTGCACAGATTGAAAACACCCTGTGCCAGATGCAAAGCAGCCCAAAACATAACCAAGCCTGCTCCACGTTTCACAGTAGGTACAATGTTTTTTGCTTTGTATGCTTCATTTTTGCATCTGTGAACATAGAGCTGATGTGACTTGCCAAAAAGCTCCAGTTTTGTCTAATCTGTCAGAAGGATATTCTCGCAGAAGATTTGGGACTTGTCAATATGCATTTTTGGCAAATCCCAGTCTCCCTTTTTTATGATTTGTTTTCAACGGTAGTTTCCTCCTTCTTTGGTCATCTTCCATTAAGTCCATTTTGGCAAAGAAAGCGACAGATGGTGCAACATGACACTGATGTGCCTTGACCTTGGAGTTCCCATCTAATGTCTTTGAAGTTGTTCTATACTCTTTGGTTACTATTCATATTATCCAGCTCTTTAATTTGTTATAAATTTTCCTCTTGCAGTCACGTCCAGAGAGGTTGGCTACAGTTCCTTACACCTTAAACTGTTGAATAATATGTGCAACTGTAGTAACAGGAACATCAAGCTGTTCAGAGATGGTCTTAGCCTTTATCTTTAACATGTTTGTCTATCTTTTTTTTTCTAATCTCCTGAGACAACTTTCTCCTTAGCTTTCTTTTCTCCATGTTTACTATGGTACACACCATGATACCAAACAGCACAATGACTTTTCTCCTGTTAACTAGACAGACTGACTGATTACAAGTTTGAAGCCACCTATGAGGCTAATTACAGGACAAACTTTAGTTTAACATGTCAATGTGGTCAAATTATTTTCAACCTTTTCTAGGGTTACCATTATTGTTTCATTACTTTTTATTTTTTTATTTTATGTTTAACTACAATTGAAATATCTGATTTGCATTAGATGATTTTGATTAATTTAAATTTATTGATACATTTGTCAGTTTCAAGTTATTTCAATGACCATTGTGGGCTTTTCTTTCTTTACCAGAAAGGTACCAACAATCTTGTCCACATGTGTGTGTCTCATACTTTTGTTTTTATTACTATGATCTAAAGCAGTAGTGTACATAAATGTCAGGTAGCCCCAAAGAAAAGTGCCCTCCTATTATCAGGTCTTGCCAATGAGGGCAAAGGGTCTTGGTGTTTTTAATCCCTCCACATTCTGTTCCTGATCCTTAGGCCAATTCTTCAACTATTTTTTTAAATTTTTATCAGTGCAGTTCATTTGGCTCGGAAGTCTTGCACATGTTCATCTATTATAAATGCATTTACTTATTTTATCGACTTATTCTAGGTGGAAATTTATCATTCATAAATTAATACATGTGACATTACCTTTGATATTCAGCCTCTGTGAGAGCTGAGAAAATTGATAACAAATTTTGAGCAAAAAAGCCGAAAAGATAAAGGGGGGGGGCCCCAAAATTTTTCCCCCCCAAAGTTTTTGAGCTAAAGTCGTGAAAAATTCCCATGTTTTTTGAATGCCAAGGGGGAAATTTTGTTTAGCCCCAAAAAAATGCCCTGGTTTGGGTTTTTCATTTTAAAATTCCCCAAAAAAAGGGGGATTAGGATGTATTAGGGTATAGTACAGTTAGTAAAGTTCATGTAATTTCTTAACACAAGATTATGGTATATTTAATCCCAATGTAATTTAATAGTAAAAAGCTCAAACGGGTTTCTTTGGGGGGATACAAAATGGTTTTGTCTTTTGGTACAAGAAAATTTGGGGTCTTTTTGCCAATTTTCTTAATTTAAGGGTTTCCACTTGAAGGGGTTGTTCCAAATCAACACCTTTTGCTTAGATTTACACCAAATCTTACCCATAGTTGACTCAGAACAACCAACATATGTGTTATAATGTTTTGGATTTCCCATTTTTGAAGGAGTTTTTTTAACCTTTTTTAATTTTTCGGGTTTAATAACTCTCTCGCTGGGGCCATATGTAGGGAAATTGAGCCCCTGAGGGTCAAATGCTTAATTCTGGTTTGCTTAATTGATTTGTATATAAATATTGTTGCGATTTATCATTTTTTTTATGAATATGCCCCACCTTGAAGGAGTTGTCCCAAATCAACACCTTCTGTTAATTCTTGCACCAAATTTTACCCACAGTTTACTTGGAACAACCGACATATGTGTTATACTGTTTTGGGTTTCCATCTCAAATGAGTTTTATAATCCTTTTCATTGTTTCAGTAAAAACAACTCTTTTGTCGGGGGCCCTTTATGTAGGGAAAATGGTTTGTTACGGTACGGACAAAAAGTGGATCCACGGGAACCCCCGAAAGCGGGTTGTAAGCCCGCCAGGGAAAGGATTAAGTAGGCCCCCGGTATTCACCAGAGCCCGCCCAAAGCGGGAGGGACTTGCTGCGGGGGATTTTACCGGTGTCCCCCCTGGGGACTTGCTTGCGGTGGAGCCGAATATAGGTGGTGCAAAATGTCGGGCAGGCTGGGGTTGTGGGGTAGGGGAGGTGGGGCGGCGGGGCAGAGGATCGTGGTGTAGACAGAAAAGAAGGGTACGGAACGGTAGATCAGAAAAAGACAATAGGAAACGCTTTTCCCTAGGAAGGCACTAAAGATGGGCCCGGGACGGGGGAAACCCCCCCAGGTGAAATAGGGCCCATGCCCAGCAATTACCCAATTACCGGCGCACTGCCCCTTTAAATCTAAGAGCCGGCGGCGCGCGCCCTTAGTCACAGGACGCGCGGGCCGGCGGCAGGAGATGCGGGGAGAAAGGGAAGCGAGGCCGGGTAAGGGGATATCCCGGGGAACGAGTGCCCCGCCGCCGACACCGGGGGCGGGCGGCCCGGCCCCCGCCCCGGGAGGGGCGAGCCGCGGCGGCGCCCGCGGAGCGATGCGGGCGCCGGACGAACCTTTCCCCCCCCCCTTACCCCTCCCTTCTTTTCCCCTGGAAAATCTCTGCAGAAATCCGGGTTTCCAAGTTGTTGTCTCCGGCCCCCACGTCCCCCTCGGCCAAACCCCTTCCCAGTCGATCAGGAAATAGCCTTCCTTGATGGTCTTCATGTCTAGGATTCATTTACAGTGAAGACTTTGGTGGATCCGTTCGGAAGATGGGGTTGTCTCGGGGAAAAAGGTTCGGACCAGGCTTCAAAAAGGGAGAATGGAAAGAGTTGGGAATACGCTTTGTGGGTGGGACCCGGAGTTTGTGGCAGCCGGGGGTTGATGCGGGCGGTATTTCAAAGGTCCTACGTAGGGGGCCCCAATTTGTACAAAGGGTCTTCAGCGGATATATTGGCCGATGCCAGCCCCTTGTCGCGGGGGAAAAACATGGGGGGGTCTTCTTTTTTGTCCGCTTGGGCTTTACGTGCGGGCATGTGCAGGATGGCGCGTTGTTTAAAGGGGACACCAGATCTTGGGAAGAGGTCCGCTGTGGCACTTCGTGATGGGACAATGGTAATGGGGGGGGGGGGGTTTGTGGCCTAGACGATGAAAAAATGGGGATTACGTGGTTCCGACCCCGGGGAATTATGGGAAAAACTCCCCCAAAAAAGAAAAGCTGGCCCGTCATCCTGTCGGCCGAGACAAATGTCTTAAATAGCCCCCCAGAATCTGATTGCCCTCCCCATTTGGGCCCGTTGTTTTGGGGGGGGTTAGGCGGAAGAGAAGTCGAGGTCCCCTAAAAACCCGAAGAGGGGCCCGCCAGAACGCGACCAAATTGGGAAACCCCGATCGAGAAATGTGCTGGGAAGTGTGGAAGGCGGAAGTTGTGGGAAAAAACTGGTGGCCCTGGGGGGCAGGGGGTTTTCCCCCCTGGCAACGGAATAAAAGTGGCCTCTTCGAAAAAACGGTCCGCGACCCCCCAGATGAGTGTTGCCCGAAGAGGGGGCAGACCCGTGACGAATCCATTGCCCATGACCCAAGGGGCCCGGGGGATGGGCAGCGGCTGGAAAAAACCCCGGGGGGTTTGTGGCGAGGGTTTTGTTCGAGCAAAAAAGTAACGCGGACTTCACGAAATCCTTGTGCCCCTGAAAATTCGGCCCACCAGTAAAAACGAGAGATTAGGGGGAAAGGATTTACGTGCTCTGGGGGGCCCCACCCCACAAGAAAAATTTGTCCCCTTTTCAAATTCCCCTGCGGGCGCAGGAGGAATAAGTTTTCCTGGAGGAACCCTTACGCAGATCTAGGGAGCCCCCGGTCAGGCGTTCAGGGGGAAATTATATGTGGGGCGCCTCCCCCCCCCCAAACCCACATCGGGGGGACAAGGGGAGCGCAGGGCCCCTGATGTTTTTCTCTGCGGGCCCGAATTGTTTAAAAATTGAAGGCGAGAAGAACAGGGCCCACTGGTTGAGTGGGTTGAGGGTTGGGCCGATTGAAGGTATTGAAGTTTTTTTTGGTCGGAGAAAATGGTGATGGGATAGTGAGCACCCTCCAGAAGATAACGCCACTCCCTAGGGTAGCTTGATGCCGCAATCCGGCCCCGGGTGGTTTTAAATTTCTCTCCAGGGGAGAAAGTCTTGGAGAAGAAAGCACAGGTGACCTCTTCCCTTTTTGGGCCCTTTGCATAAGAATCGCGCCAGCCCCGACGAGGAGGGTACCTCCAGAAAGAATGGTTTTCTCGGAATCCGGTCTGGAAAAAAAAGGGCGCCGAGGCGAAAGCTCCCTTAAGTTGAGCAAACGCCTTTTCGGCCTCTGGCGGCATCCCAGGATGAGTTCTTTTGGTAAGGCTATGATAGGTGCCACCAAGGTAGAATAATGCGGTTTAAACTGACGGGGAATAATTCGAGCCCAGGGAAAACGCTGTTAGTCGTGGCCCACGGCCCGGGGCCCCTGCAAGACACCCACGCTTTGGAGGTCCCTCTGTAAAAACCCGGGGCCGAGATGACGTAACCAAAGGGAAAGGGAGGTGGTTGGTGGAAGAGACATTTTCCAACTTAGGTAAGGTGGTTGGGACGTAAAAGCCCAATCCAGGGGCCCTGGGGCGAGAGTTCCACATCGGCAGAGAAACCAGAATGTCGTTAGGAGACCCGAACACGTGTGAGGGGATCCGGAAGATTCGTTCCGAATTCCGGAAGATGCTGGGGCGTTGCACAAACCGAAGGCATGACTTGATATTCAAAGTGTCCATCCGTGTGTTAAAAACAGTTTCCACTCTCCCTCGAATGGGGAGGGTTGTAGGCTCTCGTAGGTCAAGCTTGGAGAAAATTCTTGCCCCGGAAGCCCGGTTTGAACGTTCCGTGACCGCGGCAAAGGGGTTGCGGTTTTTCACCCTGTCTTGTTAAAACCCCGATAGTCGATACAGGCCGTAAAAAAACCACTTTCTTTTGCCAGAAGAAAAATCTGCCCCGCAGGGGGGAGGACTTGCGTTTAATAAAGCCCTTCTGCAGGTTTTCCTAATATAGGTGAATGGCCTGGGTCTTGGGGACCCGGGGTGGGGGAAACCCGCCCTAGGGGGATGGCTCCCCGGGAGTTTTATCGATTGGGCTCTAGGGGGGATGAGGCGGAAGGATCTCGGCCCGCTTCTCCGAGAAGACGTGATAATCCCGGTATTCCGTAGGTAATCCCGGAGAGGCTGGAGGGCGGTTGGGTGGAACGGAGGCACCGGGCGGGTGCCCCCAGACAAGGTTCCAGCAGTTGGGTCCCCAGGCACGACCCCGCCGGTATCCAATTAAGGTAGGGGGATGGCGCTGCAGCCCGGGGCCCCAAAAGGATCGCAGAGGAAGACCGAGGAAAACGTAGAGGGAGATTTCTCCTTATGAGGGTGCCCCCCGTGGAGGGTCACGGCTTTGGGCCTGTATCGGTGGGGTCTCAAGCAGCTCCCCCCGTGATGGAGGGTTCACCAAGGCTTTTCCAGACTAAACCAAAGGGGCTGGGAACGGGATACAAGGGCGGGTGTTAAAATTCCCCCAGAACCGGAGGGTCCCCGGAAAGCAGGAGCTGGTTAAAGACCCGAGTCGGTCCCGATCTTTCCCCCGGCATAGTAGGGTGGAGAGGGAAAAAAATTCTCACCCAGGGGGTGCCTCCCCCAAAATAGCCAGGGCGGGCGTTTCCGGCGTTTGGGGGCGAAGCGGAAGCTCCTCCGAAAATGATCGGACTGGCGCGTAAAAAGAAAGTTCTGTGCGCGCCGACGGGATAATTCCTGTAGAAAATGTGGACTTTATCCACCCGCATGGGTTTTCCCCCTCAGATGGTTTGGGAAGCGGCAGAGGGGTCGTGGAAAACCGGAGCCAGGCGTGGGGAGCGGGGGGGGGTGCGGCAGGTCGCGTCTTGGCGGAGCTTTCTTGCCTTTTTCTGCGAAGGCCACGTCAATGCGTGTGGCAGGTGGGGGTTAACTGCCAGGGGATGGCAAATCTCTTTCGGCCAAGGGTCCCCTTGATATGCTGGAAAAGGCCTTTTTAAAAGGGGGAAAGCAGGGGGGGTCTTAAAAGGGCAGTCTGATGCCCGGGGTGGAAAATGTACAGCGTACTCTCCCCGACTGAATTTTTTTTTACCTGGCGTGGTTAAGGTTTCCGTCTCCGCCCCAAGAGGTCGAGCTGGTTTCCCGAAGACCTGCGGAATTCAGGGGAAGGCCTGCGATCCCCAGTACCGGATCGTCCTGTCCCATAGGGCGTTTTGCCAGGGCCGGGCCTTCCCGGACCGGTGACCCACAAACGCCACCCTTTGGGAAAGTTTTTTCTGCAAGAATTTGGTCCCCATCGCTCGATGTGATGGTGCACTGGGTGAGGAAACCCCCCCCAAGTTGGGGTCGCCGTCAAAATTTGGCAGGAGGACAAACGGAGCTTGGGGGCCCAAGGAGCCGTGGAGCCGCCCGGGGGGGAGCGGCCACAGGGGAGGGGGGTGCTGCTGGGGGGTGACGATTGCTGACCATGGCGGTAACTGCTCCAGTGTTGCCCTGCTGGGCCCCGTTGCTGAGTTTTGGGTACCAGCGAGAGAGGTCCCCCCCAAATGGCGCGGGTTTGTCTTGGCGGGGTCCATGGGGGATCTTTTGTTACGGTACCGGCACGGAAATGGATCCATGGCCCCCGCAAGCGATGGGGTAAGCCCCGCCCGGGAACGGAATTAAATGGCCGGTATTTACCGAGCCGCCGCAAAGCGGGAGGCTTTCGCGGGGGGGGTTACCAGGTCGTCCCCCTGAGTGCTTTCTTGCGGGGGCAGCCAAGTATGGTGGTGCAAATGTGGAGGCTGTAGTGGGGTCAGGCAGGAGGTCAGGGCAGGGCAGAGATACGTGGTCAGAGACGGGAAACAAGGGGAGGTACACGGTAGATCAGAAAAGACAATAGGAACGCTTTCTCCTAGGAGGAATAAAGATCCCCGGCAGGGAGGGGCGGAAGCGCCCAGGGAAATGAGGCAGTGCCCCGCAATTACCCAATTTACGCCACTGCCCTTTAAATCTCACAGAGCCCGGGCGCGCCGTTAAAATCACGGGCGCGCGCGCCGGGGCAGGGGGACTGCGGGGAGAAGGGCGAGGGGGTAAGTGGAATATGGGGGAAGAGTGGCCCCCGCCCGCACCCCGGGGGGGGCGGCGGGGGACCCGTCCCAGGGGCGGGGCAGAGCCGCGGGGCGCCCGCAGGGCGGGGGCGGGCGCCGGACGCAACAATGGCCTCCCGCGGTCAAATGTTTTGTATAAAAATATTGTGTGATGTATCGTGTCTTTTTATGAATATGCCCTGAAGAGAGGATATTTATCATGCCCAGTCCTACTGGGTAATTTTTGCAGCTACAGTGAGGAAAATATGTATTTGATACACTGGCGATTTTGCAAGTTTACCTACTTCCAAAGAATGGAGAGGTCTGTAATTTTTATCGTAGGTAGACTTCAACTGTGAGAGACAGAACGTTAAAAAAAAAAATCTAGAAAATCACTGTCACGTTCTTAGAGAATAGAACGCCGGGTAGATGGTGGATCCTCAGTGATCACCGCGGGCAAAATGGTATAGGTGGTGACCCACGGTGACAGCCGAAGTGCAGGACAATACAGCAAGTGCTGGCACGGGTGACAAGACACAGCAGTGTAGCCATAGAAATTAACACAGGTCCCAGCCGGGTAACAGACTGGTACAACGGCAGATATACAACAGATATAACGGACTGGTGCAGCGGCAGATATACAGCAGGTATTGTCCTGGTAACACAGGGTAACAGCAGCGATACAGCAGCCAAGGGTCGAGCTCTATGTATGAAGACAACAAGAAACTGATGCTGGCACCAGGGCAGGCGGTGCTTTAAATAAACAGAGGTCACAGGTCATAGGGCAGGTATTTAAATAGCAGAAGACTGCCATACGCGCCCCTCAGAGGGTGCTCATGTGTGCACAGGACGTTAGGGAGCCGGAGGGAGCAATAGAGAATTGCAGCTGTCGGTGCAGTACAGACAGGAGCAGGGACAAGTTAGTATATGCTAGCAGACACAGCAGAAGTGGCAGGGAGTGGTGCAGCAGCCAGGACACGACGGGAGCTGCAGCATGGACTGTGGCACTCACATTGTATGATTTTTAAATAATTTTAATTTTATTGCATTAAAATTATTTGCGCACCTGCCAACCAGCAAGAATTCTGGCTCTCACAGACGTTATAGTTTTTCTTTAAGAAACCCTCCTTTATTACCTCTATTAATTGTACCTTTTCGAATTTGTTGATTGTATAAAAGGCACTTAATCACACTCCAACCTCTGCACCATGGCTAAGACTAAAGAACAGTCTAAGGACACCAGGGACAAAATTGTAGACCTGCACAAGGCTGGGATGGATTATAGGACAATAGGCAAGCAGCTTGGTGAGAAGGCAACAACTGTTTGCACAATTATTAGAAAATGGAAGAAACAAGATGACGGTCAATCATCCTTGGTCTGGGGCTCCATGGAAGATCTTGCCTCGTGGGGGGTAAGGATGATTTTAAGAAAGGTCAGGAATCAGCCCAGAGCTACATGGGAAAACCTGGTCAATGACCTGAATAGAGCTGGAACTACAGTGTCACAGATAACCATTAGTAACACACTACACGTCATGGATTAAAATCCTGCAGGGCATGCAAGGTCCCCCTAATCACGCCAGAAAGGTTGTTTTTGGGCCCGGGCCAAATTTAAGGGGGGGAAAAAAAAAGGGGGGCCCCGGGGGCCCCGGGGGGGGTTTTAAAAAAAATTTTTTTTTTTTGGGGGAAAACCCCCCCCAAAATTTTTTTTTTTTAAAATTTTTTTTTTTTAAAACCCCAAATTTTTAAGGGGGAAAAGGGGGGGGGGAAAAAAAAACCCCCCCCCCCGGGGGAAAAAAAATTTTTTCCCCCCCAAAAATTTTTAATTGAAAGGGTTTTTTTTGGTTTAGGGGGGGAAAAAAAATTTTTTTTTTTTTAAAAAAAAAAATTTTTTTAAAACCCCCCCGGGGGAAAATTTTTTTTTGGGTTTGGGTTTTTTTAAAAAAAAAACCCCCCAAAAAACCTTTTAAAAAATAAAGCTGGAAAAGGGCCCGGGGAAAAAATTGAAACCCTCCCCTTGGTTAAAATTGGGGGGGGGCCCCCCTTTGGGGGGGAAAAAAATTTTTTAAAAATTGAAAAAGGTTAAAAAAAAAAAAAAATTTTTTTGGGGGGCCCCAAAAAAAATTTTTTTTAAAAAATTTTTTTAAAAAAAGGGGGGAAAAAAGGGGAAAAACCCAAAAAAAAAAAACCCCCCCCTAAAAAGGGGGGGAAAAAATTTTTGGGGTTTTTTAAAAAAAAAAAAAAAAAATTTTTTTTTGGGGGGGGGCCCAAAATTTTTTTTAAACCCCCCCCTTTTTGGCAAAAAAGGCCCCTTTTTTTTAAAAAAAAAAAAAAATTTTAAAAGGGGAAAAACCCCAAAAAAAAGGGGGGGGGTTTTTCCCCCCCCAAAAAAATTTTTAAAAAAGGGGGAAAAAAAATTTTTTCCCCCCGGGGCCCCCCCCCCAAAAAATTTGGGGTTTAAAAAAAAATTTTTTTTTTTGGGGGGAAAAAAAAAATTTAAAAGGGGGGGGGAAAAATTTTTTGAAAAAAAAAAATTTTTTTTTTTTTTGGGGGTAGGGGGGGGGCCCCCTTTAAAAAGGGCCAAAAACTTTTTTTAAAAACCCTTTTTTTTTAAATTTTTTTTTTTTAAAACCCCCCCCCCCCTTTTTTTCCCCCCTTTTCCCCCCAAAACCCCCCAAAAAAAAATTTGGGCGGGGGTTTTTTTAAAAGGGGAAAAACCCCCTTTTTTTTTTCCCCCGGAAAAATTTTTTTTAAAAACCCCCCAAAAGGGAAAATTTTTTAAAAACCAAAAGGGCCCTTTTTCCCCAAAAAAAAAATTTTTGCCTTTGGGGGCCAAAAAACGGTTTCCCTTTTTTTTTGGGGGGGGGCCGGGGGCCCCCCCTTTTTTTGGGGCCCCCTTTTTTTAAAATTTTTTTTTAAAAAAAAGGGGGGCCCATTATTTCCCCGGGGGGGGGGGCCCCGGGGGAAAAATTTCCCCCCAAAAAAATTTCCCCCCCCCAAAAAAACCCCCTGGGAAAAAAAAATTTTTTAAAATTATAAAAAAAAAAAGGGGGGAAAAAAAAAAAACCCCCCCAAAAAAAAAATTTTTTTTTAAAAAAAAAGGAAAAAAAAATTAATTTTTTTTTAAAAGGGAAGGGGTTTTTTTTAAAGTTTTTTTTTGGGGGGGGGGGAAAAAAAAAAAAAAAAATTTTTTTGGGAAAAAAAGGGGCCTTGAAAAAAAAAAATTTTTTTTTTTTTTTTTTAAAAAAAAAAAAGGGGGAGGGGAAAAAAAACCCCCAAAAAGAAAAAATAAAAAAAAAGGGGGGAAAAATTTTTTAAAAAATTTTTTTTTATTTTAAATTATTTTTTTTTAAAAAAAACCCCCCTTTTTTTTTTTAAAAAAATTTTTTTATTTTGGGGATTTTTTTTTGGGCCCGGGTTTTTTAAAAAAGGGGTTTTTTTTTTGGGGGGAAAAATTTGGGGGGGGGTTTTTGTTTTTTTTTTCCCAAAAAGGGGGGGAAAAAAAAATTTTGGGGGGTTAAAAAGGTTAAAAAAAAACCCCCCTTGGGAAAAAAAATGGTTTTTGGGGTTTTAAAAAAAAAACCAAAAAACCTTTTTTTTTTTAAAAAACCCCCAAAAAAAAAAAAACCCCTTTTTTAAAAACCCAAATTTTTTTTGGGTCCCCCTTTTTTAAAAAAAGGGAACCCCCCTGGGGGGCCCCCTTTTTTTTGTTTTTTTTTTTCCCCTTTTGGGTTTTTTGGGCCCCAAAAAAATTTTTTTTTTTCCACCCCCCAAAAAAGGGGGGTTTTTTTTGGGGGGGGCCCCCCAAAAGGGGTTTTTTTTAAAAAAAAAATTTTTTAAAAAGGGGGCCCCCGGGTTTTTTAAATGAATTTTTTTTTTTTCCAGGGGTTTTTTCAAAAAAAAATTAAAAATTTTGGAAAACCCAAAAAAAAAAGGGGGGGTGGAAAAATTTTAAAAAAGGGGACAAAATACCCCCTTTTTTGTAAAAATTTTTTTAAAAAAGGGGGTTTTTTTTCCTTTCAATTTTTTTTTTTTTTTAAATTTGGTTTCAAGGGAAAAAAAAAAAACCCCGGGGGGAAAAAAAAATTTTTTTTAAAAAGGGGGGGGGTTTTTTTTTTTTTAAAAAAAGGGGGGCCCCCAAAAAATTTTTTTTGGGTTTTTTTTGGGGTTTTTTACCTTTTTCTTTTTTTTCTTGAAGGGGTTTTTTTTTAAAATTTTTTAAATTTTAAAAAAAAAAATTTCTGTTATATTTTTTTAAAAAAAAAAATTTTTTTTTTTTTTTTTTTTAAACCCCTTTTTTTTTTAAAAAACCCCCCCCAAAAAAAGGGGGGGGGGGTTTTTTTCCCCCCTTTTTTGGGGGAAAAATTTTTAAAAAAATTTTTTTTTTTTTTTTTTTTTCCCCAAAAAAAAGGGGGGTTTTTGGGGTTTTTTTGGGGGCCCCGGGGAAAAAAAAAGGGGTTTTTAAAAAATTTTTTGGGTTTTTAAAATGAAACCCCCCCCAAAAGGGGAATTTTAAAAATTTTAAAAAAAAACCCCCCCATATAATTTTTTCCCCCCACCCCCCCCCCCCCCCCCCCCCCAAAAAAAAAAAAAAATAAAATTTTTTTTTTTTTTCCCCCCCCCCCTTTTTCCCCCCCAAAATTTTTCCCCCCCCCTTTTAAAAAAAAAATTTTAAAAATTTTAAAAAAAGGGCCCCCCCTTTTTTTTTTTTTTTAAGGGCCCTTTTGGGTTTTTTTTTTTAAATTTAAAATTTCCCCCCGGAAAAAGGGGGGGAAAATTTTTTTTTTTTTTCGTTTTTAAATTTTTTTTAAAAAAAAAAATTTTTTTCCCCAAAAAATTCCCTTTTTTTAAATTTTTTTTAAATTTTTTTTGGGGGGTGTTTTTTTTTTTTTCCCCCCCCCCCCCCCCCCCCCCAAAAAAAAAAAAAAAACCGGGGGGAAATTGGGGTTTAAATTAAATCTTTTTTTCCTTTTTTTTTTTTTTTGGGGAAGGGGCCCCCCCTTTTCCCCCCCGGGGGGTTTTTTTTTTCCCCCCCCCCCCGGGGGGGGCCCCCCCAAAAAAGGGGGGGCCTTTTTTTGGGGGGGTTTTTTTTAAAAAAAACCCCCTTGGTTTTTTTTTTTCCCCCCCCGGGGGGAAAAAAACAGGGGGGGGGGGAAAAACCCCTTTTTGGGCCCCGGGGGGGGGGTTTTTAAGGGACCCAAATTCCCCCCCTTTTAAAAATTTTTTTTTTTACAAAAAAAAAAAACCCGGGGGCCCCCTTTTCCAAAAAAAATTTTTGGGGAAACCCCCCCCCAAAAACCCCCAAAGGGGCAGTAAAAAAAAAACCCCCCGGGCCTTTTTTTTAAAAAAATTTAAAAAAATTTTTTAAAGGGGTTTTTAAAAAAGGGGGAAACCCCCCCTTTAACCCCCCCAAAAAAGGGGGTTTTTGGGAAAAAAAATTTTGAATTTTTAAAATTTTAAAAAAAAAAAAACCCCCCCTTTTTAAAAAAAAAGGGAAAAAAAAAAAAAAAAACCCAAAAAAAAAAACCCCTTGTTAAAAAAAACCCAACCCCAAAAAAAAAAAAATTTTAAAAAAAAAATTTTAAAAATTTAAAAAAGGGCCAAAAAATTTCCCTTTTTTTTTAAAATTTTCCCCCCCCTTTTTTCCCCCTTTTTTAAAAAAAAAATTTTTTTTTTTTTTTTTTTTTAAATTTTTAAAAAAAATTTTTTTTTTTTTTTTTTTTTAAAAAATTTAAATTTTTTTTTTAAAAAAACCCCTTTTTAAATTTCCCCTTTGGTTTTTTTAAATTTTGGGGGGGGGGGTTTACCTGGGGGCCCCCCCAAAATTTTTTTTGGGGGGGGGGCCCCCAAATTTTGGTTTTTTTTTAAAAAGGGGAAAAAACCTTTAAAAAAAAAAACCCCCCCCCCGGGGGTTTTTTCCCTTTTTAAAAAAATTTTTTTTTTAAAATTTTTTTAAAAAAAAAAAATTTTTTTCCCCCCTTTCCCCCTTTTTTTTTTTTTTTAAAAAAAAAAAAAAATTTTAAAAACCCCTTTTTTTTTTTGGTTTTTTTTTCCCCCCAAATAAACCATGAAAAATTTGCCCCCAAATTTTAAAAGCCCCAAAAAAAAAAAATTTTTTTTTTTTTTAAAAAAAAATTTTTTTTTTTTTATTTTTTTTAAAAAAAAATTTTTTTAAAAAAAAAAAAACCCCCCCAAAAAACCCAATGGAAAAATTTTTTAAAAAATTTTTTGGGGGGGGGGTTTTTTTTTTAAATTTCCCCCAAAAAAAAAAAAAAAATTTTTTTTTCCCCCCTTTTAAATTTTTTTTTAAAAAATTTTCAACATGTTGGGATCACAAAAAAAAAGATGATTTTTCCCAAAATTTTTGCGGGGTTCATTTTTTTTTTTGATTTTAAAGGGGCTACAAGTGATTTAATAACCTTCTGTGGTCTCTCTGAAAAACCCCCCCCACTTGCTGTTTTTTCTAAACTGATAGCAGGGGGTGAGGTCAACCCCAAAATCGGGGCCAGCACCCGAACTTAGGTCGGGAGAGCTTGTTTGTTAAACTGATCTTTCAGATAAAAGAAAAATTAAATTTCTGCTGTTTTTCTTAAATCTCATGCGTCAGGGCTAGGGGAAACTTCTAATTTTTTATTAGCAAAGTCTGGGAAACACAGAGCTTTTATTCTAATTAAAAGGGCAGCTTGACCCCGGAAGTTTACAGAACAAAGGGACCCTTAATTTTCATTAAAGCATCCTAAAGAAAACCCTTTTAAGGGTGGGGACAACCCCTTTAAGTAAGGTTTTTAAAAAAAAACTATTTTTTTTATGAAGATAAAAAGGTTTTGGGGCATTGGTTCAACAAAAAAAAAGAGGCTAAAAGTTATAATTTAAAAAGCTGGGACAGTTTTTCCCAACATTGGCCCCTAAACACATTCATAAAAGGGATATTTGAAAATTTGGAAAATTTAAAAAACCCCCGGGTTCCCGAAAGGGGCAGTGCTGGGGATTCCAAAAACCCCAATATGTCCCATTTAACAAACCTTTAATGAAAAAATGGAAAATTTTAAAAACTACACAAGTGATGAAGAGAACCCGCAATTTTTGTTTTTTTTGGTTAAGGGGCGGGGTCATCCTATAAAAACCCAATTATTCTCCAAAACTACTTTATCCCCCAAAAGGGTCACTCAGGTTTTGTTTTGGTGCTGGCCATCAAGGGGGGTAAAATTTGGTTTTTATACGATATAAAATTTTTGGGGTTTTTTTTTTTTTTTATGTTTTCAATGGGGCAAAAAGAAAAAAATGTTATTTGGGAATTTTTTTTTGCCATCTTTTTTAATTTCTGGTTTAAAACTTTTGGGTTTTTGGGGCAAAATTTGTTTTTTAAAATTTTTTAACAAGCCTATTTTTACGACTGTAATTTATTTTTTAAGGAAAATTTTGTTTTACTGCAAATGGAAATAATAAAAATAATAAATTTAAAAATAATTTAAAAATAATAATAATAATTAAATGGTCAAATTTGTTTGGTTTTAAAACAAAAAAAAGTTCAAAAGTTCCAAAAATAAAATAAAAAAAAATTTAAAGACCCTTCTTTTTTGTTAATAGATGTTTTTAAACACCAGAAATTAAGGGTATTTTTATAGTGTTTGTATCAAATGTGTATATTTGCTAGGAAGTAAGAAAAGCTGGCTGGTCAGCTGTGATGATTGTATAAATATTGCCATACAAGAAAACTGAAACTCTCTATATTCCACCAAAACTTTTCTCACCTGAAGAACCTGCTTTGAGAAAAACCTGAAATGATAGTAAGCAGATAATACTGCATAAACAGGGAAAATCTCAGTGCAATATGTTACATTTACTCCCTCATTATCAGAAGACCTCTGCATTGAAGCTGCATGTGGGATCTCCCCGTCAAGAGGTAAATAGTGTTTATAAAATATGTGCCTTTCCTAAATGTTCCATTATTCAGAAACAGAGATGAACTTATCAATCATCTGAACAAAAGATAAATTAACACCCTTACTGGGAAAGCCAGTAAAACCTGTATGCCATTATTCTGTTGGATGGAGAACCAGTCAAGCCGACTACCATGTTTTTCCAGTCTTTCTTATACATTCAGTTGTAGCCAGGCTTACATTATTTCTTTATTGTAGGAAAAATGTCCTTTGTCATTGCTAGGATTCAATAGCTAAAATATAGTCTAAGGTGGGCACCACCAAAATCACCAAAAGGGTGCTGCCAAATTGCCCAAAAAATACACATGAATCACTAACTGTAGAGAGGCGCTACTAGACCGCCAATCACTGCATGCATCTCACTAATACATGTAAGAGCAGTACAGGACATGTAGTACGGCACTGTACTGTAGAGAGGCGCTACTAGACCGCCAATCACTGCATGCACAGCACTAATACATGTAAGAACAATACAGGACATATAGTACCGCACTGTAATGAAGAGAGGCACTACTAGACCGCCAATCCCTGCATGCATCTCACTTATACATGTAAGAGCAGTACAGGACATGTAGTGCCGCACTGTACTGAAGAGAGGTGCTACTAGACCGGCAACCACTGCATGCACCTCACTAATACATGTAAGAGCAGTACAGGATATTTAGTACCGCACTGTACTATAGAGAGGTGCTACTAGACCGCCAATCACTGCATTTAATGCACTTTTACATGTAAGAGCAGTACAGGACTCAGTCTCCTTTCTACTCTGCAGTGTGATCCCTCATACTACAAGTCTGTCAGTTCAGCTCAGTTACTCATTCGAACCAGGAAGTAATCAAGAGGTTCCCTACTTCCTGAGGACAGCTTTCTGCTGGGAAAGAGTCTGGCAGCCATTTTGTTCTTTATAAAATGATTATCCCTAGCAAAACGAACAGACTTTTTAATTAAAGAATTTAGAAATGTTTTTTATAGAAGAGCTTT